>LOND01007797.1:0-11931 GCA_014220965.1 Paragonimus kellicotti | reverse complement strand
TTACATTTCACGTATCTTTCTTCTCAGTTTCAATCTTGTCATTGTAGTCTCTCTCTCTGTGTTTATTTTCCGAGAGATAAGGGTTCCTTTTTCCTGCTAGCCATTCAATTGGCTAACCAACATTGGCCGGCTGGACACAAATACCTCACTCACACACCTACCGATCTTATTCCTTCGGGTTTACACCGGATATGTGTGTGTGAGTGGAACCACAAGTGGTGCAGCGCAAGCCACTTGGGGTGATGGTTTGAAGCGCAGGCGTCCTCTGGCTTCGGTCACTGTGACAGGCTAATCCGTTTCGGATGCCGCCAACCATATACGTATCAATTAAAATAGATTGATAGCAACCTAAAATTTCTTGCAATTAAGGACTACCAGTGTTGTGAGTGTATGGTCTTGTAGTAAGTTTTTGTAGATCAAACCACTGGCAGTGTGATCCAGGAGACCAACTCACCTCTTGCAGTTAATATGGCATTCAATCACCACCACTTTGAAGTGTTCTTTTGTATAGGGCATCGCTGAATCATCACCATTAAACCTCCAAAAGTACACTGTTTTACCTGATTTCTTATGGCCAACTCATGAGTAACCAGTCTGCCCTACACAGTTCGGCCGTTGATGGTGGGCGTGAGGAGGTCAATGGACTTGTGCTGTGCCGACTGAAGTAGTGTCTGACAGAATGAACAGTATTCATTAAGAGTCACCTAAGCAATCACATATAGGCAAGTAGTAACAGTAACGTGCCACTTAAGTAACTGTGTGAGTTGCTGTTTAATGAGTGCTCAGGTAAGAGGTGTCGAGTTGCCAGTGGAAACTGTTTTTCATGTCATATAAAATAAAACATATTTTCCCGGTGTATCCTTAATAGCGGTATGTTCAACCGTGGTAGGTAAATGATGAATTTTCTCCCGAGGATGGGCCTGAGGTGCAGGTTTAGAGCAATTATAGCTTTCATCGAAAAAATGGAAAACCTTGAGGAGGTTACAATGCCTGATGAAGGCATGCAGTTAAAAGCGTGTTGACAAGTTGATGACCAACATTCAGCCGTCAAAATCTATCAGTTTAATTAAACATTTGTAGAGTTCGTAAGAATGGCAAAATTCCAGAAGTAACACAGTATAAATCAGTGTATAACAATGACAACGTAGTCATAAGTGAATTCTTGTTTGTCGTCTGTATACTGAATAACGTAGAGGCTATTGCACATCCGATTACTTTTAGTGTAAAAGAAAATGTGGACTGCTGGTAGGTGGTAAGAGGGCTGATTGATACAAGATGAACATCACTCACACAAAACTTCAGGTCAGCTAGTACTACTTAACGATAGTCGAATGCAAACTATCCGCGTCCACTCTGCTTGCAGTAAACATTAATAGAGCGTCACCTGTTAACGATATATTGACACCACTTTAGACATACTCTACCTCTTCTCCACAAAACCATTTGACTTTTCTGTATAAATACCAACATTACATTATTCATCTGTTAAGATGCAGCGGAATTCCTCCAAAATCCATTCACGCATTACGCCGTGTCTGACTCATGTTCCCAAAATTGCATGCACCTGCCACCCACTTACTGTCACTTGTATCTACATCTTATTTCACACTTAAGAATTCATGCTGCCTCGATTCTATCAGTTTTTTGCCTATTGATAGGGCTTCTAACCCCGATGTGCAAGCTTTCATGGAGAAGATGAAGTTCGGAGACGACTATTCCAAGCTCCAAAGTTATTACATGGAACGACTCAGTGAACTGGCTCAGAAGGCTGGCGGAGGAAGACCGATGACCACTTTTGTCTGGCAAGAAGTGTTCGATCACGGATTCAGAGTAAGCTTCCATTTCGCTTGATTATATCTGAATTGATGTGGACATTGTCCCTCTGTTGAACGTTAAAGTCTATCGGAATACAATTGCCACCCATTATCAATGAGAAATGAATAACAGTTTTGAGGTTTGCCTCACTAATTAAGCAATTCCTACTGTTCAGACATATCCTGACCACCACATTCGTGAATGCAAGTTCCAACCGCGAACGACTAACATTAAATCATCAACAAAAGTCAACCTGATGTGTTGCTCCGGCCACTTTTTCGCACACAGCGCCAACTGGTGAGGCTTAGTCAACACAATTCCAGGTTATGATGGTCTAATAATATTTTAAATGAACTAAGATGGTCAGCATGATGACCTGATGTCATGAGGTGTCTAGCAATCGATGATGTCGGACTTCCGACAACGGATTTACCGGTTGGGTCACAAACTGTTTTAACCATTTCGGGACGTGTTCTGCTACTCGCTGAGATAGCTGTCGGTCTGTTCTGCCTATGTAAACGTCACCGCAACTGCAAGTGAACTGGTAAACAACGTGGGGAAGGGGGCAAAAAAGTTAGACAAACTGTGTATGTTATTATGCAAAACGGGTTTTTCGACGGTCGGTATTAAGCACAACTAGGCAGCTACCTACTTACGAGATATGGCAGGCTTCAATTTTTGTCTGATATCATTGGTCTGGTGTTCTTTCTTAGATTCCTGAAAAACAAACACATTTTTCTTTTGAGTTATCTGAACATAACGTTGTGAGTTTTACTGAGCTGTTCAACCTATTCATTTGCCAGCAAGACATTTTACTACCTCGTGTTCTGCGTGCAACTTATCAGAAGAGTAGACACGTCTGGCTGTGTGAAACAGAGCTTTGATCAAACCACGATTGTATGTTATCAAGACTGATCTAGAAGATAAAGAATATTGTTCACCCAGATATTGTTTTACGATGAACAGATCACTATAACGGCTTATGCTTAAGCCTGATGTTAAATGCATCTCTAAAAAAACCAAACTGTCGTTCGATTCACTTTCGTGAGACAACGTTGTGTTCGGGCCAATAGAATCGAGAGGATTAGAAAACATAAGAATGATCAACATTGGCAAACATCAAAATGTCATCAACATGCAGTTTGTACAATACGGTTTCGATATCATTATGTGAGACTTGTCTTCTGACCATTCCTAGGAAGATATGAGATAATTTTCAACCTAATTTATTTCCTGTAACAACTTCGTCCATCTGTTTATGTAAAAATATTCGTCAAAATTGGACCTCACGTTTATGAACACAGCAAACTGAGATCCGTGAGGAATCCAAGTGAACTAATTATATCACAGTTTTAGCTCCAAATAAAATCAAACAAGTCTCACGAAGATGAACAGTTGCAAAAAAAGGTATCAACTTCAATAGAATACATAAATTGGAAACTCAGCGATACGACTTCTAATGTCCCTGCTCATTCGAGGGAAAACTTTGGGTTGTGAGGAAGAAATTTGCGCACTGGAACTAAAAATGTCAACTAACTATCGAGCAACGTTGTCATATTATGATTGTGTTCATACATAAAACTGGTCGAAGAAATGCCCCATCCTTGATTATTTTCGATGCACCTCTCATTCGTGGTTGTTCCATGCCAATTGTGTCTGTATTGATTTTCACAAACATGGTATGCAACTGCAATAATTCGAGCTGCCTCGGTATTCATTTTTCTTGCAGTATTTCAAGTTGAACATCACCACAATTGATCGCAGCTGTCGCATTCCCATAGACTATCCAGTCGGCCCCTTTCGAAAGAAGCACTAGACTCGAGTTTCGCTCTCATTAGAGCTCGTCAGTAGTGCATATCCTTGCCACTGCCGGGACTAGAACTCCGGCCATGCTTTCATGAGGCAACCGTGTTTACCACTGCGCCATTGACCTCACATTAGGCACGACCGAATTATCATATGTGAACGCTCAACCACTTTCGCTTGTGAGTAATGATCAGGTTGCCCGATCGTCTCGATAGGAGACACAGTTACTGTCTGTTAACTCCAATCGATATTAACCAAATCCTCCGACTACTCATCAGTAATCTAAAATATCGCCTAGCAGGTTTAATGAGATCGGAGATTTCGACCTGCCTAGGAAGTCCTAATCGCGGGGTTATCGATTGGAGTTAACAGACAGTAACTGTGTCTCCTCTCGAGACGATCGGGCAACCTGATCATTACTCACAAGCGAAAGTGGTTGAGCGTTCACATATGATAATTCGGTCGTGCCTAATGTGAGGTCAATGGCGCAGTGGTAAACACGGTTGCCTCATGAAAGCGTGGCCGGAGTTCTAGTCCCGGCAGTGGCAAGGATATGCACTACTGACGAGCTCTAATGAGAGCGAAACTCGAGTCTAGTGCTTCTTTCGAAAGGGGCCGACTGGAAAGTCTATGGGAATGCGACAGCTGCGATCAATTGTGGGTGATGTTCAACTTGAAATTAACCAAATCCCCGACTACTCATCAGTAATTCTAGCAGTGTGTTATTTCCGGTCGTGTTGTCTTCTTTAAAGATAAACAAACGGCCGCAAACACTATTACCTCATGATAACACGCGTGGAGTTGTCTTTACTGCTAATGTACATACAGTTAAAATCATTTTTGAGCAGTACTATGCATCTGTGATGTGAGATTGTCAGAAAGCGTAATCTGCAGTCTACAGTTCTCATGAGAATACTATCCCATCCTACTGAGGGTTTTACAGTTGAACATATAATTGCATACAGCGCTTGACTTCGTGATTGAATGATGCTAAACAAGGTGATATACGATGTCTGGTGACTGGGACCATAATACGTGACACAATTAATATATGAAGACATAACCTGATCATTGAAAGCGTATAATAAAATCCAAATGAACACAACAGTCAGTCGTACTTTCGACTGTCTGTGTCAAGTGACCTGCACGAGTTTGATGTCTGACAATGTCGTGATTATCGTTTTGATTATAGAATGTGTTTTGGCTTTCCAGAAGGCTCATTAACACTCTCGGAAATGATCAGCTTGAAGGCGCTGTGTTGCGTTAAGTTTGTCAATTGTCGTTGGTATGCGGTACGCTAGGGAATGGTAGACACGGGTTTATAATTCGGTTATCAGTAGCAAAGTGACTTTTCACAGTAAGCAAATTCCGTTATTAATTCGCCTTTTGAAAAGTTTCACCACATTTTATTACGCTGCTTTAGCGCAGGAACGGAATCGAAACGTTTATGAGTACACACAACGGAAAAAGTGTATGATGCCTGTTTCGAGGAACACGCATGTTATGTCGGCAAGTCTGGATGATATAAGCTGAAGATTTTGATGCATTCAGGTACACACAAAGTCAAACCAGTCGGGTAAACCAAACACACTCGTTAAGAAATTAACATAACTTCTGAATGACTATGCGTTTGGCTAGCGTTATCAGGCACGAGAAAGAACACTATGTCACCAATCAGAACACAAGAAATGGTCCGGGAATTGAGTTGCCTCAATGGATCAAAAATCAACATTATGAACGCCAGACAAGTGACACGTTACCCAATGAAACTACAGTAGCAATTAGTCAACTAAAACGGAGACGTTGAATGACCAGTTGTTTAGGTGTTCATTATGAATAAACTGCTGACGTACGTTCAACCAAAATTCGGTCAGAAACCATACTTGTTTTGACTTTGCAGGAAGGGCTTGTGGCACCCCGAATCGTTGGTCTAAACATCATTGAGAATAACTGGACGGGTTGGTTCTAAGAGTATAAAACGATATTAGGATCGGCGTTTTCTGTAGTGCTGTTCAGGAGGGCCAAAGTTTGAGAGGGAAAACCCCCTAGTCTATCCACTGCAAATCGAAAAAAACGATTGGGCTCAGTGCAAATGTCCTGTCTACAAATTGCGAAAGTTTGTAGTCATCGACTGGTGAATCGCGCAAATTTTTTCAACGTGCATAGGCTAAATATTGTCTGTTGGATAGAATTGTGTAACGATCACAGAACTGATTGAGGGAAAATGCACTCAATTCTTTTTATAGTCTGTCGATTCGTCGATGTAGCCACGATCTACGCAACCTGACTTTCGTGCAACTTTGGGAAACCAATCGGCACATTGCATTGACTCTTCGAAGCGGAACGGAGGAAATACGTCCAATTTACTTCTTCATATTGAGCAAATGCCGAAATGGTTCGCATTGCTTTCATTCTTAAGACATCAACGAACGCTAATGAGTAGTTTGTAACACTCTTTCAAATCCAGTGGGTCTTTTTTAACAAAATGTTTCATCAGTTACTAAGCTAAAACTTTTATTGCAATAGTGTACAATGACTTCACTTAGTGTGCCAAACGAAATGATTGCCTTCCTTTGCCACACAGTAGTCCTGTGTTACCACACAGTTTTATCACGGATCCTAGTTCCGTACGTCAATTACATAATCTATAACAAGTACGTTAGGAACCATTAATTTGTGGCCTGCGGCTGTATGTTTGTCATATTCTGATAGTAGTAACATATCTGTAGACAACTGATACATTTTGTGACGTATTTAGACAAACAGTTTACTGCTTTGTTTGTGTCAAATAATCTTTAATGCACAAAAAGTCTCATTCTATCACATTCTACAATAGACCAGTTTGAAATGTTGAAAAAATTTTGAGGGGGTTGATATGAAAAAGGGCTCGGCTACTTGGTGTCTGTTACGGATACACGCAGTAGTTTCAGTTATTTCTCTATCATTGTTTTAGAAAGGCTGGATATTTTCTGCAAACACTGATAGACAGTAGATGAAAAATTACATCCAATATGTCTATTAAACTCAACAACTCCATTTACATATACCGGCTTTTATTGTACGACAGCCTGAATATTAGCGAGTGTTGAATCAAATCAGAAGCTGCATGTTTTGCATGCACATTGTGGATAGTTCAGAATAGATCATATACATTGAACAGATGGGGACAGTGGGTGCAGTTACTACTTCTGTTCTATTGGCAGGATACTAAGAACATGGTGATACATGTGTGGAAGAATGAAGACTGGAAAGAGGAGATGAAGAACATTACGGCTGCAGGTTTTCCAGTAATTTACTCGTCCATTTGGTACCTGAACGTGATTGAGTATGGCGTTGATTGGATCAGGTTTTATAACTTGGATCCAGCAGACTTTGGAGGTAAGTATGCCAATATTTCCAGATCTACGCCAATATATGTACATATAGTACTCGAATCCCACCAATGGTCAAAGTAGTGTTCAACAATTCTAATGATTTCTATGGTTCCGAATGGCAAAGAACTCAGCTCTCACAGCCAAACCCTCAGCTTTCTCGACAACAGGACTGCAGCACACGAAATATTGTTCACATTGCACTCGAACAAGCAAGATTAAAATAAAAATGAGTTAATTTTAGGAAAAGAGAACGCAATCTGTTTTATACCCCTATGTGTAAGTTATGTCCGCAAATCATTGTTCTTCAGTGCACTGCGTTTTGAACTTACTCTGAATAGGACCAGCTCGTGCCAGACGAATCTGTCTATCCTAGATCAATAAGCGCTCATCAGTGATGGCGGAATTTCTACCGTTGAGCAAAACTGCACGGAGAAAAAGCAAGCATTCTAAGTGTATCCACAAAAGC
This sequence comes from Paragonimus kellicotti, assembly GCA_014220965.1. NCBI lineage: Eukaryota > Metazoa > Platyhelminthes > Trematoda > Plagiorchiida > Troglotrematidae > Paragonimus > Paragonimus kellicotti. The sequence goes on along the minus strand of LOND01007797.1, from coordinate 4,470 downwards.
CGGGGACCAACTCTCGGCTGAAGAAAAAAGGCAAAACCAATCTTCATAGTCTCTTATAGAAAAATAATGTTGTGCAGCTAGGCTGGTGACCTCATCGGTATGACACTGGTTTTTCAATCCCAGTCCATCAAGTGATGAACCAACACTGCTATTATTTTGTTAGGTCTGTATGTACTTGCTGTTTTACACTCTCGTCGAAGCCAACTTCAACAACCATTCGCCCTACCAGCTTATCACTAAAACCTGTATGCCTTCTAAGATAACCTTCCTACGGGTTGCTACAATGTTAGACGACGGACGTACTGCGAAGTGGGGAGTATCTGAGCTGATTGCGCTGATGCTCTGTTTGACGAATACGCGTCGAACACACATCCAAAGGCAATGGCATTCTTATAAAAATAAGAAATAAGAATGAGAGCTTCGTGTGTTCAGTAATCAGTAATCATACACTTATCGCTCCTGGACCAAGAACTAATCGTAACAACAAGCGATATTTAACTCACGAAATGATCAGCGATGTACAAAGCATGACCAACGTTGTTCTGATGATCGAAAAATGGGCTGTCCCAAAACTGGCATGCAACCGCTTTGACTACTTTCATTATTTTAGCGTGTTTTCTCCGGCTTTCAAATCCTGTATTTCAGGGACATTTCCTGAAGAAGTTAAACCGACGTTACTCGCAACTTTTTTTCAGCTTAGTTGAACAATTTGCAGACCACAGCGCGTTGTACCTACTGACCCTGAAAATAGTCCCTCAGTCTGATCGACCCATTAGTACCATGAGTGTGTTTCCAGTCTTCATTACCCTCTATTGACGTAAACGACTGAGCGAATTAGTGAGAGAATAAGGTGTAACTGACCTATTCCTTTGACGCCCCTATTTGTCGTGCGACACATGATCTGCCTGTGCACACAATCAGTCACACGATTAGGTCTTGAGATATACCACCTGCAACCTGTTTTGTGGGGAAAAGTTCTTTGTTTGACAACAACACTTCTATGGTACATTGGCTACGGGCACGGACCTGCAGATAGTGAGTAAGCAACAGCCAAACAGTATATAAACGGTGGATTTTCTTCAGATTAGCACCTTCATACTAAGCTATCAATTAACAAATGGGAAATCTTTGAACAGAAGAATCATCTGTATGCATTATATGAAGTGAAGCTTTCACTGCTTTGTGGGCTCATCATGCGTAAAACATATGCCTATTAGCTGCAATTTGCACACGATGTCTACGAGCATTTATTACTGCCTGTATAATGTGTACCACTACACATCATTGTGAACATTTTGAAATCACGACACCTCTGTGGGATCTGACAGCTTATAGTGGACAGCTATACTACTGTATATTACAGGCGCGATAATTCAGATGACCAACTTTTTAATGCACTTTAGTTGCTGTGCCGCATTTTGTTTGAAAAACGCTTCATTCAGACTGAACGGCAGTTCGTCTTTTTTTGGCAATAGCAGTCACAGCAAATGAATGAGGTTTGATTCGATTGGGAAATACTTTCCAGACTTTTCCTATGGACCTCAAAAGGTCACGCCGGACAACTAAAATAGATCAAAGAATATCTGCTTTACTAAATCAAAAGATGTAAAACGGTGAATGAGTTTAACACCAACACCCTTATGTCAGAAAAGACCACCAAGAAGAGGTTTAGCATGGTTTCATTATCTAACTAAAAACAGTGGTGCTGTTATTAGTAGAAACATGTTCATAACGTACAGTACAACATGTGCTTCCGTAAACTGGACGATCTGCTACATGCGATTACTTTGTTGCTTATGTGTGTTGCTAGGACGATTTTGCCATAGTCAACTTGAATGGTGTCCACAATGATTCGTGCAAAAACCAAAGAATTTCGCGTATACTGATAGCTAACTTTGAAATGCATGTTAGTGTAAGCCCAATCGAATCTTTGAATCCAGTGAGTAAAAGTCGAACATGTAAACGCTGTAAGGTAACCACTGTGTTGTGTCATCCATGAAAGGCAATAATCGGTAGATTTTGCTGACAGCAACTGGTGAAGATGGCATGCGCCGCACAATGTAAGCGACGCGAGATCCCAACATAAGCGTGAGTGCTTTACTAGAAATTAACCACAATTGTAGTTAGTCTTTCTATGACATGTATCTGTTGATTTACTTGGTTTGGTGTTGAACCGATTTACGAAATGTATATGGATTTAGGTACGTTGTATAGAACTGTTTGTTGCAGGGACTCTGATCTGTCGAGACTGAACACCTGGCTCTGTTAGTGTAGAGTCTCGTTTGTGTAAAGTGATCCGATTTGCTTCACACTTACCGCATTGGAAAAAAACGAATAGTTCATCTATTTTCCCAAATATTTGCACATTTGTATGCTGTTGTATAGTCCTGCAACTGAGCAGAGGCAACTAGGGTAGTCGAAAACCTCAAATTTTACATCCTCTTTATCGATGGATGATACCCTAACGCCTTCTATTCGTCTTCTACATGGAACAGGTGCATTACTGATAGACAGGTTGTATAAAAACGATACTCAACTGACAATTATGTTAGGTATCCTTGTTTTGAAGAAATAACCAGTTAATCAAAAATAGAGTTGAATTGACACCCTATTCATTCTAGAAGTTACATTTTTGACTGTTCAACGATCAAGACTAGTAAAACTAGTCCGTTTTATGACGCTGAAACGTTATACTGGGAAGAGCCTGGTAATCCTGAGGCTTGTGCACTAAAACGGTTTTTGAAGAAGCAGTTGTAAATCGAAACTAGTCCAGCGTAAGTGCGTTGCAGCTCACCTCCTAAGACGTTCAGTGCCATGCTTTATATGGAATTAAGTGTGAGCTATAAACAATAATCACCAGACCATTTGCCTCAACATTCCAGGTCTGACAGTCGAAGTAAGCGTTGCTCATTCTTTTGTTGCAGACAAGCGCCTGAATAACAGGGTTTCAACCACGTAGATGTGACTTTTAACGTGTGTGTTGGAGTTGAACACCGATCCTTTATGTTAAGTACACCTACTGCTTCGAGGCATTACGAGCGACCATACTCACAGCGTGCCTACCAGGAGCATCAATTCACCCCTCAGTTGTTTACATACGTGATGTCAGCCTAATGGTAGATTTCGGTTGAGGGTTAAATAGGTTGACAAACAACCCACAATGAGGTCATAGATTTATGTTACTCTTTTGTTGGGTATGTGAAACGGAAGGGGATACGTTTATGTAGGCCAGTCAGAACAGGGAAAACCGTCAGTACCCGCACTGGTTATTCATAAAACTTCCGCAATCAATTTCCAGTAAGTCAGAAGCCACATGAACCACCTTTTACTTCGGCTGCATCAGACAACTCGACGTGAAAGTGTTAATTTTGTTAAGCTGTTCAGAAAAAGCCACTAATTTTCCTTGTAATATCACGGACAAGGGGTCAGTCGTGAAGACAGAACAGTGCTCCTGTGTATGTCAACCGGACATACAAATGGACAAAGCATTGTGACTGAGATGGCTGCTTGTAAGAAGTTGAATAAACAATGTCAGTACCGATTATTCGTAACGCCGCAGTGGGATATTTTTTACTAGCAAAGGATGTATATGAGTCTGTTGCCCAAACTCTACAGGATCAGTCAGGTTGACTAAACCCGGAAACAGTAGGCACATGACGAACAACCGGTAAGAGTCCTTTTGAGTTCACTTTTTAATTTTCTTCACAAACACACCACTTGCAGGCACACCTGAGCAAATTGCTCTCGTTCGCGGTGGCGAGGCAGCCATGTGGGGTGAATACGTGGATGAAACCAACCTGATCAGTCGCTCATGGTAAGCCAACAAAACCCGTTCATGTCCGTCATTCCTTAGTCATTGTTTAGTCTTCCGACTCTGGTTGATGTGTTTAGTCTTGTGCCAAATTATTTTAGCAAAGGTAGCACAAGATCAGCCAACGAAGACAAGCTAGCGTAACCGTGTTACTTCGCGAATTCGGAATCTTTGCCAGATTGCATCTGTATGATACATACACACCTCGCTGCCAATCTTACGCTCGCTTTGGTTTTTAACTAATTTTTAAAGCCCAGGCTGCAAATATTCTTTCTGAAGAATGACAGGATTTTTGTTTCTGTTGACCTTTCCTAGAAGGATACCGTCTGCCTAATCCCTAACTTTAGTAGAAATCAGCGAAACGGCTCATTTACAACCTCCATTTTATCGTGGTTACTTCACGGAACAACCAGAAGAAAATCTTACTCACTTCTACAGTGGTGTTTCGTTGACGAAACCGTTACTGTTCACTGTTGTCATGACTGACCTTGAACACCAAACATTTCTCACGGTGCACATGGCAGTGCCATCACAAGATGCCCACCCTGTCCAAAAGACTTGTTGGCTGCATGAGTTCATGCGGCAAATCATTTACTACATTGAAGGAAATCGGACGCTTAAATAACAGGTATTTTGAGCTAGGTTGGCACAAACTGTTT
>LOND01007794.1:7254-24127 GCA_014220965.1 Paragonimus kellicotti | reverse complement strand
ATAGGTTTCGCATGTGATCTAAACACCAAAGTGTTAGACACGCTAACGGTCTGCATTTTGGGCAGACAACTGTAAAAAAAGATAAACAACGGAGTAACAACGCGAGATACTCCCATCTTAAATATTTTCCGCGGAATTATGGTTTCAACAACCCAATTGATCAATTTCAATGGGTGGTCATGTGAACAAGCAACCGGTTTGGATGCAAGATATATGTGGCGACAAAGTTTAACAAAGAGCTCAGAAAGTGGTTTGCAACTTTCTCCTCCACAAAACGGTTGTCACATTAGCGCGCACGTAAAGCAATCTCTAGTGCCCACACTCGGTCTTTATCGTCCCTATTTAGTCCGCCAGGGTTCATATCGTCCAAACTCTCAGTTTGGACGGTGTGCCATCGAGAAATTTGACATTACAACTCAATACGTATACTGAAATGTTTGACCGTTGAACGTGCACTGTCATGTTTTCACCTTTCTTATTTGTAGGAAATCTGAACCTTTCTCTCTTAACATTTTAGGTACGGCATAAGGAAGGAAGCTGTACAAACTTAAATGAATGCTTGATAATTTATCGGCTTCTAAGACTAGTCCCGTGCCTTACTTAGCTTTTAAAAGTGAAAAGTAGGTACCGGTTTGATATTGTATGCAACTTTTATATTACACGTTACTTTCTTGAGCACGTGTACACAGAAGTGGGATTAGTTGGGTAAGACGGAAACATGACAATACATGTTTAGCAGTCAAGTGTGCAAGTAATCTTGTTGGTTGTGAAGGATTGTGAACTTCCATTTCATCAATACCGTCAAAACACCGCAAAAGTGCACACCTGCGGGATAAGAAATCGCGTATTGCACCTTGAAAATGACAGTGGACGCATTTACGATACGCAAGAATTGAGCTGGTGCCCCAGGCGGTTTTTTTCCTCGAAAACTGATGAAGATATTTTATTCATCAAACAGCCACCTCAGGACTTTTGTCGACGTATTCAAATTTTCTCACTGCATTTACTTAACACACTTGATAGCTTCCACGCGGTGTCTGAAATGTCTATCATGTCACTTTATGAAATATTAGAGAAACGACAATACCGTTTGCTCTTCAAAATGACCTTCAAATCCAATGTTTGTGAAAGCAGTAATTTCTGTATCGAACAATGAGATTGGAGGGATGGAAAATCAGCCAATGGGTTAGAAATGATCATCAATGACAGAGAAGTGTCAAGTTCACGAACGTTTGTTCCTGAACACACAAGACCAGTCGATTAATTATGACTTTCTTAGCAAACCGCAAGAACCCTGAACTGGAGTGATGCAATAGGATTCTGGCCGCATATGTTGCGTCGACAAGGTGACCAGTAGTTAGGACGTGTTTTACAACTGCGTACACTGGCTACATGCGTGTAATAACTCAGCCGTTCTTCGTCAATTGAAGACTCTTGTCGCAAGTTTGCTGAATAGAGCTTGAATTCCTCCAAGTGCTCCATGTGCATGCGTGCAGGTCACTTTCATATTGTTTTTTCTTTCAGGTGATGTCGTGACAAAATTCTCAAATCGCGTCTGCTTTCTTTTCGTGTCCGCGAACTTCCACCCAAGCGGTAGGCCTCATCGTCACCCGTCCTTCCGTGTACGCACACGTTCGCGAGTTCACAGACAGGACCCACTTGGAAGCTGATTTCATTAGGCAAGTTAGGTCGGTCTTCTGTGGATTTCATGCGGAAGGCCCTGAGTTCGTACACGTATACTAGACACGGCGACTCATCCGTTTGGTGGAGGATAATAGAAACGGCGGAATACGGACAGTCTCTGCTACATCACAAGTTCAGTGTCCTTCATGACATACATGACAAAGAAAAGTGCTGAAATGTTTATTGAGTTACCTTGCACAATATACATTTTTGTCTCCTCACTGTGCCTCGGGAACCTGAGGATTCAGCTCCCAAATACTGGTGATCTTCGTTCAGCGTTCCACTTCATTCTGCTGAAGGGGTGTGGTCGTCTTCACTCTAAACGACATAATATACCATGCGGATGACGTTCACGTGCACGGTTTCCCTGATAATTTCCCCGCTTTCCCATGTGAATATTTCTTAGGCAGGTTGAAATCTTCATACAAGCTCCAACGAACTTATGTGAACTGATAGCAGTGCCACGGCTGGTTCCTATGGTCACGGACGGTTTAATAAAACGCATTGGCTGGTTAGCTTTTCTTGAGGATCAATCGTGCACAAAGGCATACTGTAAACCTGCTTACCTCCGGAAAATTCTACGATCATAAGTGGGCGTACGTTTTTGGTTGTTGATGTTGAAAGTGACGACGTAAGCAAATTGTGAATAACGTAATGCTAGTCCATCCTTTGATTAGTGTTTTCCTCGAATATACTTGTTGATTTTCCGAGGTTTACTTTAAGAATCAGTTGTGCATACCACAACCGTTCCAAACATTAAGTGCAAATGCTGCTTGTTCACCTAGTCCGCTGGAGCTGTGACCGTTCCGTTTTGCATACTTTCTGCGCACAACGTTCAATTACAGACGTTCCCCATCATGAGTTTTTTGTGGCAACTCCACCGCGCAGGTGAGCAACAAGTGATCATTCAGGCTCCACAGCGTGCAGATTGGTGGTCACATGGGAAGCTACCAGCTGCAGACGACTGTTAACGAAACACGTCAAGCTCTACCATGCAGGCAATTCATTTACCATAATAATGTACATCGACTCATTCATCGACATTTGTATAAGAGATCAAACGTTACCTGAACAAAGTACAATTTTGTCTGGCTCCGAACTAATTAAGCGATGGCGCAGACAACGGATAAGATATGCAAGAAACGCCTTCATCATTTCCTCAACAGATTTCTACTCAGACAGTGGTCCCGAGCAAAATAGTACAAACTCAAAAAAGGTACGCGGAAATCAGATTGAAATGAAAAACGAATATACCGTTGTTTAAACACGAGCTAATTTGTCCTGTTACATTACAAAACAAAACGGGAAATTTCATGTCTCGATTATACAGCGTTGAAACGTTTTCACAAACGCAGTGGCTGCATCGAACCCGGAAGTCTGAACGGCACGGTGTATGTTCACAAGCGCCAACACCGCGATAGTAATCATCAGTTTCCAACACCTATTTGTCAGCCAGTACGTTAACATATGTAATATTCTGTAGTGAAGGGACTGCTCCGAGCCCGAATTCCGCCAGCTACGGCGCTTCCACTGGGATCAACAAGTTGTAATCTATGGTGATCAGTCTAGTTAGTAGACACCGTGCACGCTGCCTACAGTCATTTAACGGAACATACCAAGCTGAGGATATTAGGTCCGACGTTCATAAACTGCAACCTACAGTCTTTCAAATGGTCCCCCTTAACAACAGGAACAACGAGAACAAAGAAACTAAAGCTTTCTTTTTCTTAGGAGTCGAAAAAATATCAGCTCAATCAGGTATCCAGAAAGATTGGCGGGTAACGTTTCGAAATCGAGAAACGGATTCACAGATAGTCAGATTTTCATTTACGCAGTACCTGTTGATTATCTAGGTCTCCAAATTATCAGCAGTAATTGGATTAGCGTTGGCGGACTCCATTTAGGGAATGCTGCTCAACATATCTGGTGTGATCTTGCGCAACGTATTAATCTAGGGGGCTTCAAATGGAAAAAAAGCTGTCTGAATGTTGTAATGCCTCAGGACGGTCGTTGGTAAGTTGGACGAAGCACGATTCAAAGTGTCAGTTAATAGTTAACACTGCAAGCTAATCTTTCTGAGGAACAACCACAGATTTCATTGAGCAAGAATTCGTGCAGTCGTTTAGAAGCCCTTGAGACCACGCGACAGGCAGTCACTTGATAACCAATACAAGCAGCGTTTACATCATCAACTGCAAACAATCCCCATGACATGCCTTCTCGGACTCCAGTAACGCTGATATGTGGTCCGCTCTCCAGCTGGGTAGAAAAGGAAATTCGATGAACGCACTGTAGCAAAGGTTGGGCTTTAACGTCCTGCTACTGAACAGTTTAGTAGCTAACTAGTTCCCCATTTTTAGCTCCATTTGTTAAGCGCTGAGCCTAATACTGCATTATCGACAGTAGGTCGCCCTCACCAAATCTGCCATCTTATCTTTCCGTCTTATATGTCTGGTTATTACGAAGGCAAATCTCATCTACCCCTACATCTTCTTTTAACCGGGTCTTCATAACTGCAACTACATTTTGTTCTACTACTGCCCCTGAGAATTCATTCCAATTATCCCTCACGCGGCAAGCATCCGTGTACAGCCTCTCGCACAACCATCCTTTGTTTCAACCTCGTTGGATCGAGGGGGATCACGGCTCACGCTTTATACCCGAACAGCCCACCCGCATTTGGCAAGAAGTCATTAATCTTCCCCAGTTTCTAGCTAAACTATCCATACTCCCTAGTTTTATAACGGTATATTTCTCAACGCATCTGTGAGAAGCACGCTCAGGTGAACGTGATCAGTGTACATACTGTAAGGCGATACACATAATGCACACCATACGCATAATTAATAATAGTACAACATATCAATTTTGTGAATACAGCAGCAAAGGAGTCACAATGAGAATTAAAGTTCCAGTTTACGAAAAAGCACTTGAGGCTCATGCTTCTAGTGGACAGTTCTGGTGATCTCCAAGATTCGGTGCCAAACTGAGTAGTTACATCAATTTACACTTCACAAAGTGATCCCTCGCCTAATAACCAAGGTCGTGCCAGAAAGGTGTGATCTGGGGATGAAGAAAAGATGAGCCGAACGGTTTCACCCTTATTCGATGTCAAGGGTCCCGAAGAATGGTGAGAAAAATTTTGATGGAACCAGGGGAGATAGGAAAGCACAGGCTTCTGCGGGAAAAGTGGGTGGACCTCTGGACAGGACTTCGTTAGTTGTCCGAAATCAACGGAATTTTGCAAATCTTCCGAATCGTCCAACCAATACGGGATTTTGAGTGTCCGGACGTTGTGGAATGTTCTCTCGCGTTATATATATTTGTGAAACGAAGAATAAAACACAGAATTACGCGATAGATGGGCGAATGTAAAATGATTATTTCAACAATGATATTTAGCTTTCTGGCAAAACCGTTCATGTAACATTGATAACTTTGTGTTAGTTTATAAACTATATGGCGCTCGCAAGCAGTTGTTGCTGAATAACGCAAAAGGCAGGTTGACTGGCAGCTCCTTATAGTATATGACTTCCGAATTTCAATGTGGATTTGCTCCATACGGCCGATATACAGATAGAAGAGAATGGTTAACAACAAACTAAGTTTTTCAGGTGGTATGGTCCGGGAAAAATCACTATCAGAGACGCAAAATATTCATGGGACTATGTGAGCCAAACGAGTCGAGCGTATTCTCTGTTTATTCAAACAGTTTTAGAGTGCCCAGTTGTAGTCTAGTGATTTGCGGTGGCCCTGTATCAATTGCACCAGTAGTTCAAACTATTTGACACATTACTATGCACCATTGGTGAACTCAGCACCATAGGGATTGCCAGTATTCCACCGTCCTGCCGAATCATTATGTTCCACTGTAATTCTACCTCAAGTATCCACATTTATTTGTCATCCAGCCATCACGAACGTTCCTTGTTATTCGGAGCCGGCAAACTCAGTCGTTGTAGAACCTGTTGCGTGTTTCTTTCAGAAGTTACCTGAGTAACCCACGACTTAACACCCCGAGCACAAGTCAGGCTGATAATTACCGTTCAGCAGCCAGGTAGTGCTTCTATACCAGGAAATACATGGGTTTCAGCAAGCGCTCACGAGCAAGTATATATAGAACCAATCTGGAGTGCCACATACGTTCGAAGTGGTACATCGCGACAGCGTGTTCGATCGTCATTGGTCGGACGTAAGTGCTCAAAGCCAACATGGTAGCCGAGGTGACCTTCATCTGGATATAGTCATTTTGTTGATCAGGTTTAACACAGGAGAAGGAGTAGGCAGGTGTTAAAAAGAAGGTTCAAACGAGTGTTGCGGTCATCAAAGTTGTGGTATCGCAATCGTTTGCCAGCGACTTGCCCAAACCCATCATAAATTTGGTGATAAAGTAGACTTGAATAATCACTTGTCATGAAGAATTTACCGGCTGATGCCCTATCGTTCTTTCCTTCAACGTGCTCCCATTCGTAAGGGCCTGCGTAGTGTCTCCAATGATAACGCTTCTACATCCGCAGATGATACTGCCGTGAGGCGTCACTCACTACAAGCTCCCTTTGGTAATGAACTTCGGTTACACATTTTTCCGGGACTTTCACTTTAAACGCGGATCGTTAATTAGGTCTTCACAGCTTTCTATGTCCCTTCATTCCTCTTTCTACAACTTTTGACCGATGACAAGTTGCTTTTGTTTTCCCCTATCTTCCTCCCCTCCTACTGCCCTTGCCTCTCATCGTTATTGTGAATTTTTCACGAGTCGCACTAATAGCGTAGACATGCAATTCTTCAAGAATCATGAAAGCAAGTTTAGCTTGTCTCTGTGGCCACAACTGTTAAACACCTACAATTATCAGCTTACATCTTTATCTTCTTGCTGTGGCCTCATTTCCAAGTTCGCATCGTATCAGAAAGCTCCACAACATCGTCAAGCGTACCCGAATTAGTTGCTTCCAAGCTCTCCCTTCTGTCGTCCACCTAGCTGGATGGAGCAGACCTCACTGAACCATGCTTCAGTAAGTACAACAGCATAATAATGCCGCAGTTTACTTATACATGATTCCGCAAACTCGTAGTAGTTTCCTGTGTACCACGTACAATTAGTATTTCCATTATAAGAACTTGTTACGTCGACGATGGTATCATTCTACACACACGTCGTACTGAAAACTGTAGGCATCTACCTTCAGAGAACGCTTGACAGTGACGCAATCAGTGTCTGTTGAGTTGGCCACACGGGTATCATCTCATTGGCCGATGCATGAAAAACGAACCAAATTTCAATGCTTAGATTATTCGTTAAGGGAGATAGCCGTCAGGAAGGAATGGTTCTATTGAACGCAAAAATAAGTAATTTGTCTTATACTTACTTTTCTTCGACAGCATACCTCCGCAGAGTACTACTTCTAACTTGTCCTCCATTCGCTGAGTCTTCTGGGGACGCCAGTTGTTCCAATTACGCCATAGTTCTTTCCCAGTCGTCCGTCAGCTCACGAAGTCGACGCTGCCAAACATTCACGAATATTTTGAATAGCGAAAACAATGGGACACGGTGATGAACGAATCTGGCAGAAAAATGAGACTCTTCAGCTGTGGAATCCCAATGTTTGCCATCCTGCTCCCGTACCAGAAGTTCAAAGTCCTTCAAGCAGTTGTCAGTGCCACCCATGATGAGCGACTAAATTTTTTGTATGTTCCCCACAATCTAGAAGTAAGTTTCGTCATTTACCACTGTTCCTCAGAATATTTATAGAAGACATATTTGCAGAGCTGCACGTTAAGTATCTCCACAGGAAAGATGACACGATGTGCGCACACTCTGGGGGAATGTACCTCAGTCAGTGGCCACCCCTGTGCAGTAGTAACTTTTTCAGAATTTGTTTCGGCCCATTGGTGGGGAGGAGCCCGACGACGCGGTTGAAGTCAAAAAGACACCCGGAAAATCTACGGTTTGTAGGGATAGTCGCAACTTGGTTAACTTGATGTTTCTATGCAACAAGGACGCTCTAACCCCTGAACCCACACCACATGACTTAAACTGACGAAGGTTCGGTAACAAACCAACTTATCCATGGACCCATCTACTGCTGGAAAGCCTTGTGCAAATGAATGCTTTCTTTCTGCCATGCACATCGTTAATTGTAGGATTCGCTTAATATCCTTATGGTATTACTCTCAACTCTTTCAGAAAGTTTGGCAATCTGTTGGATCCAGCATCTTCGGTGAAAACTGTTTTTCATCGTAAGAGGTGGATCATGAATTTTGGCTGCCGAACTGAGCCAACAAATGGGTTTTACCCTCAAACAGTAGGATACATCGAATAAGCTGACCATGGACGTGATAATCTGAAGAACACCAGATCGCTTTAGGATGAATTGGGAGCGCCGCAATATCTTATACACGTAATAAAGGCGGTGATAGAATTACACAACAGGAGAATGGAATTTTATGGACGAAAACTCGGAGGTACTGCTCGAGTCACCTCAGGAAGATCCTGGTAACTGGAGGCTCGAACTTCCTCTGACATCGTTGTTTGTCTGCAACCAGATGCAAGGCATCCCTCGTCCGGGGTTGAACCTGTATTTGGTTTCGAAATTCAAAAACTCAAATTAAATGCGTGTGGAAAAACCTGGGGCAGATAATTCAACTCAGAAATTCGGCGGTTGATATATGACTTCGAAACAGGGGGTTCAAGTATTTGGATCCTGTTGGTTTGCCTTGTTTGGGGTCAAGAAGAGGCCGGTCGACCTGGAAAGCAAACTTCAAAAACTGGATGCATTACCGTTCTCGCAGATTAGAGTAAATGCCTAGAACACAGATCGGCCAGTAATCTGCTTTTAGTAGATAAGAGTCCATCTGAGGGGCCCAAAACCAAGACGAACCCCTCTTTCACGCAAAAGGTGGCTCCACAAATGTGCGCTGAGTTCATGGGGTTGAGTTTTAAAATGTCGAAATGTTGCGGGCCTGCGTCCACCTCAGCAATAGTCGTACACTCACCACGTGGTCTCGCATATCTTGCTTATTGGTTATGGCGCGGTGAATCTATCTTGACATCGCGGTCGCTTCTTCCATCGTGGAGAGTTCTGTTGGCTATCGTGTGCTGTGGTTTTGGTGGTAGGCAATGCAGTACGTCAATCTGCGGAAGCATGGCGACTTATCTACTACTTTCTTGGATGACCGGCCATGATTTGGGTTCGTCTTCATTATAGGCGATACAAGCGTTCTTCGCAAAAGGAATAGGCCGCACACTTGCGCTGCAGTGAGTTCCGCTTGAATCATCGGACCTGGTTCAATACTCGCCCAATGGTGTAGCTTTAATAGTCCTGCCCGTTCCAGCAGATGCGTTGACTACAGGCGAGGGTGTATTTTTCTTGGCTTGCGATAATGTTTACGCGGATAAGCGATAGTTCAGGTGTCGTAGCCTCCTGAGTTTGCTGCCATGACACTTGGCTTTGGGCTTGGCAAGTGAGTAAGTTGATCAACAGGAAAACCTATAGAAAACTCGGAAAGTTCGCTTTTCTTTGGTTTCTCCATTAACTAACAGCGAGATGATCACTAAAATAAGAGGGTTGGTGCTTTTAAGGTGTTGCATTATCCGGGCTGGGTTGGGTGTGTTGCGGCGCCTCCGGATATCAACCTGTTATAGTTTTGTGTACAGAACGGTCTGCTACCTTTTCTGTTTCGACCGTCCTGGTACATGGCGAGGTGAGGAAGTCTGGTCCACGCATTGATGGCGTCAAGCAACGGATAGTGTCAAGGTCAAGTTTAAGGCTATCGAAATATCGGATTGGAGTTTCGCCGAAGGTTGCTTCACGGTGTTATAACTCAGATCTGCGGCTCATTGGTGCTATCAGACGTGATGTCGAGAGGGAGAGTGGAGCAGGAGGATACCATAGATTAGCATATACTCGCAGAGGGATCACATGGAGGACCCCCCCATACCTCCCCATACCGATGTCCAGTCGTTTTGGTAGTCTGACCTCTATGCTGTTGGCCGTTTGACTCTCGTGGATTAGGGTTCGCCCGTTCGTGGTTGTTAGTACCGCGCCATTCTTAACACGGCGGAGGAGGACGCGGAGATTTTTCCTTCCATCCTGGCCAGCCTCACTGTGTCTGTACGTCTGCACTCTACGTGTGGCTATCAAAGCCGCCTTGCTGCCCTAACTAACTTTTCCAGACACCTACACCGTGCTATCTCGGCTCCACTTTGGTAACGTTCAACCCACTATCCGGTACGCCTGCAATCCCAACTTCCTCCTTCTCCTCACCATCGATTTTGCTTCATTCACCTTCTCTCAAGTTTTGTCTGCTCAGCAACTTACCTGCTTGACATGACTGCTTGTCGGCGTAAACTATCGTTTCATCATCCATTCCACAACTCTATCATTCACCCCCTGAATTTTTGGTTTAACAAGTCGTCTTTTTGCTGATCCTCTGAAACTGAAACAATCTTCCGAATAATCTTTTATTTCTGAATTGTAGCCCACAGACACTCAACTTCAGCCGGTTTGTAATTTTCCTTTCAACCTTAGAAGACCTACTATTGTACAGCATAAACCAGGAAAGTTCTACCCATATAGCACTGGTGGCTTTCAATGCTAGTAACTAGACGTTTGAGAAACTTGTATCTTTTCGAACAAGAGCGCCTAGGTCAGGTTGCAAAACTTCACCCGTGGAGTTGGTCTTTCTGGTACTTTGGCAGGTATGGAGGACAGCGCATTTCTTTATATTGAGGCTCACTTTATTGTCAATTGTCCATCAGTGCAGCTTATCCAATTCAACCTGGAGTACGTCCGTACACTTTGAAGTAAGCTCCCGAATACACATTTTTACTTCGCTTGCATAAGTCAGACGGCCAAACAGCGTGGTACAAGTGATATCATTAATAAATATTACCAGTAACAAAGTCTAAGTATGGAACTTTGATGTAGTTTCTCGGCGGCGGGGTGTGTCACACTACTTCCCGTGTACTTCGACACCGGACGTCCTAGCAGAAAAGTGGACTTGAAGCCAGGCTAACAGTTGGCTAAAAATGAAGCAAACTCCCAACTTGGTTAGCAACATATGGTCTACCATGTCAAACGCTTTGACAAAATCTAGGTAAATTACATCCCCATCACTACCAGAGTTAGTTGCTTCAGTCAAGGTGACCCTGAAAATAAAAAATGTGGCTGCGCGTGAATTTCCTTGATGAAATTCATGCTGATGAGGTGAAATAATATTATGTTCTTTTAACTAGCGTCTTATCTAAGACCGTTGATATGGTCGCTTACGAAGTGATAGAATGTTAATTTACGGCATTGTCATAGGCACATCTTTTCTGAAGAGGCATCACGTTGCAGTGTTTCCATTCATTTGGGACTGTGCACCTATTCAATGAGTAACCGAATAAAGTCTACAACGAAGACGTCAACAACTCTGCTTCTTCTTCATGTAAACTAGGTATAGTACGTTCTCTGAAGCAATTGACTTATAGCCCTGTATACCTTAATCTTTCTGGGTACAGGTATCTGTGATGTCACATAATTCTTAGGAGTACTCGTGACAGATAGTCAGGATATATATATTGAGCTGCGATCAAACACGAGTTCACGTGACTGACAACAATCAGTTTTGTGGAGATGGCTTCAGCCTGGTTGCTGTAGCAAATTGTTTAGGAGTTACAATATCGGTAACACTTTAGTTAGATTTGGATATTCCAGACGAGTATGCCTGAAATGTCTTTGCGTATCTCACATTTGTTGTAGATCGCAGTTTAATCTAATAGAGTCCCTTCGGTACTTTCGTGCTGAAACTGATTCAGAGCCTATCTTTTAAAAATAATTAGCTTACAAATATTCCACCTCATCCTCTTCAACCGTGCAAAGCTTAGAGTTATATGCACCTCAGTGACCCGTTGAACGATTATCCTGAAAATTATTTAGCGGCCACTTGCGGATACTGGTTGAATTCGTCATTCAGTTTACATTGCATTACCTCTTCTTTAAACAGATGTGTTTGCACGGTGAAATGCTTATTGAACCTGGATATATTCTTCAACCAACTAATGGTACACATAGAATAGGACAACAGTTTGACGTGTTAGTCTACTCTCAATGGGGCGATATGACTTACGTTGTCTTCCATCAAAGGTTCGTTTGACATTATAAAAACGAGTTTGACAGGTTGCTGTCTAGCTTTTCCAGTCCTGTATTTGTTCTCTCAGAATGTGATCCTAGATGGCATTGAAAAACCTTTTAGACATGAAATTCAATTTATCTGTTACAGGGAGGGGTTAGAGACCAGTGTGAGAAAGACTAGAATCCCATATAATAAAGTCATTTGAGCAATTCCCCGTCTCAAAATCCTCACAACTGAGCTGTAGATAGTTTGAAGAACGACAAAGGATGCCGGTTAGGCAAGTCACAATGCTGTCGGGTCTAAGGGAACATCAGCTGGTATCTGGTAGATCGGGGAGTGTGGAATCCGTCAATAGAAAGGGAGCGGAAAGTTCCGGTAGATAGATCGTCACTCAACCACCCGACCCATTTCTCAATCTTGACAGCAGTTACTGAATGCTTACCAACAAAAATCACAATCTGTGCCATCTGATGACAACCACAACTCAGTAGCAGTAATTAGTTGAGGTGACTATTCATCGTAAGAGCTAATCTACCCTGATAACTTGATTCATAGATTCCGCGTATTCGTATATAAGTGTTCAGAGGATTTTGCTGTTAGGGCACGGATTTTACTAGGCGGTAGGGAGGAGCTGTAAACCAGGAAGAACATAGAACAAGTGGAAACAGAACGAGGGACAACGGCTAAGAGTGCAATTCATTGCAAATTAAACAGAATAAGTAATACAGAAATTAAGTTTTTACTACAAAATCAAGCAAAACCTTCAGGATTTACCATACCAGAAAAGTTGTTAGGGCTGCGATAACTCAGATTCTGGCAAACAGTATGTTGTGTCCTGGTATTGGTGCGCGAGTGTATAGTCTAATGAGTAGGTGTAGTTGATTTATACTAATGAGAAAAATTTAGTCGAACTGATTTACTCACACCTAGCATCATCGTCCTCTGTTTGTTGACGAATTGTTGTGAGTACATTAATCTCTTGTCAATAAGTGAGTGTCTGCCATAAAATTAGCATACCTAGAGCATATGCTTGTGAACGTATGGTGACCTCACGTTGTTGATTTCCTTCACTAAATAGGGTAGTTAGGAGGTAGAAGTTTCATTCACACCAGTCAAATCTAATGTAAATCCGACAACTTTTTGAATCAACTAAAATCGGGTTAAAACAAATTCGATCAGAACGTTGAAGTCCTTTGGTCCAACTCATAATTATCAGTGTAACCTCCACGAATCCGATAGATATTGTTTTCATGTAAACCAGTAGGTGGTCACGTTCAATTACATTTTAATCGATTAACTTTTGTAAACGTGTATTGTGAATACACAAAATCTTTGCATCGTGCTCACACAAGTTGCAGTAAGTGTGACGAAATACTGCAATTTGCATGCAACAATACAAGAAGAATTCGAGAAGACTGAGCAGTAACGGTGTTCGGTGGAGGATTCTTTGTCTGGTTGCTCAGTCTGCCGGACCTCGTCTGGGTTGGCATAATCATGTTCGGTTCGCATTAAGAAATCCAGCATGTTGCATTAACGTAACCGTCACATAATGCACATTTGAAGTCATTCTATCACAGTTATAGCACCTATATGTTTCTTATAATAACCTACTTCAGAAGAACTCACAATATTAGAGCTGCACTCATACGGGTGCTGTTGCAAAGAGCGAAATATTTTTATCCAAGCGCCACGCTTTCACAGTGAGTTTGTTGACCAGCGCACCATCGATCTTTTGTCAGATGGTGTTGCTTGACTAGATGCAAGGATAGGCGGAAATGTCCACGTGATCAAACAGGAGGCGAGAACACGTGAATCTGTTGTATCTGCACGAAAGTGTGCGGTCCAAATTGCAAAATACCTGCGTCAACTGATCTGTGCAAAGCAAGCTAGAATCTAAGTTTGTGAGTTGTAAATGGTTCATTTAGGAAAACGGAACTTTTCAACTAGATTTTTACATTAATTCCGTGAGAATGTCTAAAGTACGGTTTTGTGACGAAACAAACACCAGTGATGTCCAGTTCATAACTGTCCGATTTCCAGTTAGGGTCTCTGTCAGAGTAGACCAATCAAGATGCCGTGCTTTGTCCCTGCGTGATGCATTTTTTGTGACTAAGGTCTCCAGTCAAAGAACTAGCCATGTTCATTATTAGTGCCGTAATGATTGTATACATTTTGGTTCATAGGTACTATTTTGATTCGTTTGTTAGTAATTTAATTCACCCAAGTTTCTGTCTTCACAAAGCCGTTCGTACGACTGGTCTACTTTCGTTTATTTTTAAGTGAATGCAACAGGTGTGACTCATTGCTTAGTTTTCTAATTAGATTTCTGAGCTCAAAATGTTACTTATGGTTCCAAATTTACAGCATGTCATTTTTATTCTTATTTGTAGCGACGAGGAGCACGATGACCAGGAGTCGAACACACCGCACACCTCTGTACGTCCACTGACACAAGCCGAACTTATTATCCGTGTAACTCGGGAACTACGAAAACAAAGTGTGAACAATGGAGATCAGCTGACCCAACGATCGTCCAGCCGGACTGGCATGGATAACAGAAGACCAAAAAAAGGGCGTGTGGAATTAGACTAATGTGATGTCTAGTATGACCTGAATTGACCTAGGAACCCATACGTCTAATACCACGATCAAGATGATTGTCTCTGTTAACAGCTCGAATCATGGTACTAACGCGTTTAATTTCTTTATTGCGAACATTGCGTTACATAAGAAAATTATGCACATTTGAAGAAAATAAAACAATGAATTCACTTTATGAGTAAAATAACACTGTCTGCTTTTATTGCATCTTGTAATGAGCACACGAATAGTTCCTCTTAATAATCGCGCTTACTTTGTTGAGTACAATTCAGACAAGTGAACGAGACACGTGGAGGCCACACTGACGTCCACCGTCTGGCACATGGGAATATCAACGATCTGATAGTGTTACAACGGTTGGAGCAGACAGTGCTCCCTTAGCTTTGTGAACAGAGTTTCGGTGAATGAGTAACCTGTGACTAGAAAAGTTACTTATCAAGTCGGCATATTTGTCGGATAATATACAAGTTCAGCGACAAACTTATTATCACCGAAACCCTCATTAATACTCATCACTGTGCAACCGTACGTCTTCGGTTTAAAAACTCAAATGAAACAGCAGTATCGGAGGTGACTGGAGAGGGGGTTGCAGTACTCAGCAGGAAAGTGGAGAGCAAACTGGATCGTTCATTCAACCAAATGTGAAAGTACCAGAGTGCTATAAAACAAGGGAAAACAGTAACATCAACAAAAGGTCAGTCTCCCGGACCACTGCTAACATATCGCAAGTCGGTTACCGCAGCAGTCGTTACCAACTTGTGATGTAGTTCGTTCGATGAACGTTAGTTCTAGTTCTATTTTTGGCAAGTTCTATCTCATGTCATCTGAGTACTGAGTTGCCAGTGGACGCTAACAATGGCCTGTCTGTATCTTCGAACCTTTTAGAATATCTAAACATTGAAGTCAGATTACTCCTGCCTTTTATTTCATAAGAGTATAGGCTAATGTTCCTCAGTCTGCTGACATGGGTAATTCTTTGAAATTTAGACGAGATCTAATCATGAAAACTCTTAGCTTCGGCTGAATTTGAAGCAACTGCAGGAATCGCATATCTTTTAAGTGACTTTTGTGTTACGAAGTCACGTTAGAAGTTCAGTATTGTTATATATAAGCCACCATATAGTGCTGACGATATACTGTCCACTGAAATTACTCGTTGTTTTTTCTCAAATATATTTGTGATTTACTTTACTGCGGCAGAATGTGAATGCCGAACACACTGCGACAATTGATCCTCGATCCACACGTTCAGTTACACATGTGAAATGACACCAATCAGCAAGCAACGAGTTGGTAGGTTTTTTAGCAAAGATCATGTAAGTCTGCTCACACTGACAGTATATATAGATTTCAGTGAGAAGGTCCTATATTAGAAATGTCAACCCACAGTCTACAATGACATAGGGAGCCACCAGCTCCCAAGCGTAATGTATCAAATACTTTTCTTACAACCTTTGAAAGGTTAAGGGCATTCTGGTATTCTGCACGTCCAGAAACTTTGTTTCAACTGAACAATACCTATTTGCACTAACTTGCCATTTTAACGATTTCCGTTGGCTGCAGCGTCTTATACAACAGATAATGCATGATACGCCAGCAACCGACCTTGGTCAAGCAAGCTGTCGCATCTGTGACTGACTTATAAGAAGCACAACACAGTTAATTCTGAATACTTTCGTTTAACAGAGGAATATAAGACGTTTTTGTCTGCTGTTCTAGCTTGATGTTTTCTCTGGTTTTCCTGGTCTACTGAGCGCAAGTAGGTGGGCGAATTTGGTGAAACTAGATGACAGTTTTGATGTCACAAATGGGACAGTACGTATCCCTAAAGGATGCGGATAATCAAAACACATCATCACCATTTTCGCCATAAGATTAGTTTTGCAGTGGTGGAATAACTATCCCAAACTGTCCTTGATGTTTCCAGTCGAATGGTGCAACACGTACAATGGTAGAAATATTTTCATGTGTGAGAATGTGCAGCAAGATAATGTTTCTTCCCGAGAACACAATTAAGCACGCACCGTAACTCTTCGTTAGGTAGGTCGTAAAAGGAGCTGCATAATGGTTAGTGGTATACCGGAGTCGCATCCAAGTGTTGGGAGACATGCTTGTTTACTTACACTGTTGTGCAGACCGTGTTATTTTGCCGGTCACTCATGGTCACGTGAGTGGATCATGTGAGCCGCGCATGCGAATGATTGCCTCTCTGGGCGTGTAAAAGTACACGTTCGGTTGTCCAAGTTGTTAGTGCGAACAATCAAACCATTACATCATTCGATTGTGTTTTAGTCGGACAGTTGAGTACCCATCATTGAGATGACGATGTAGATCATGGACCGAACGGACAACAGGACTAAGATTCGGCTGAGTTGTCTGTGAAGTGAGTGCACTTAATGATGCGGGCAGTGAAAGCCGTAAGGAAGCTGTCTTGCTGATGACGCCTTACTTTCACTACAGCTCGGTTGTTTGT
>LOND01007792.1:11486-22019 GCA_014220965.1 Paragonimus kellicotti | reverse complement strand
GGCTCTTTTGGAAATGGCCGGACTGAATTAAATTCGAATGTTGCCTTTGCAAGAGTTCCTAAATAGTTTCCAATTATAGTTAACTATTATATGTCAACATTATATGCAGTTATTCTAATCTCCTGATTCAATGTCATTGAGAGTAGCCAGACCACAAGAATGCTGTACAGCGATTGAAGCAAAACCTGAAGTAATGGCAATCTAAGAAAACAAGCGCAGTCGCCGATTTCCACAGTAGACAGTTCGTAGCTACCAAGCAAAGATCCGCACTATGTGGAGAAGTAGGCAGGTGATTTGATGTTATATAAATTTTTGCTTCGGTCACGCGTTTACTCCCGTTGTTAATACAATCAAATTTCGCCTGAGGTCACGTCAATATCTCATCATCTATGCATGCTTAATCATTGAACCTAATGTGTCACTTCAGGCAATAGATGACCTCAGAAACAATAATTCCTTGGACTTGACTATCTGACCGTGGATTTTGGAATTACTGCAAACTGTTGACCGACATACGTGTTGCAAATATAATCCGACCATGCCCTCAAACCACTAAATTATTCAGACAAATAGATGAAAAGTGTTGTTCAATTGATTCTGGAGAGTGTTTAGGAAAACGTAGATATTAGAAGAAAAATAGAGGGCTAATGTGAATTCAGCCAACTGCCTTGTGAGTGTCCAAAAGATATTTTATTGGAAAGTTCACACCAGGTTACATTGTTTGGTAAAAGGAAGTGAACTAGGTCACATAAACAGATATAATTTCGCCTAGATAGTTGCCTGGTAGAGTGCACAAACGAAGTAAACAGCAAGAAGATTGGTGAAGATGACGCGCAAAACAGTCGATTAACAAGTCTGTGAGAATAGAAAACACTGTAAACATGCTCAATTTGTAACGTCCAGTTTATAAAAACCAAAATTCCGTAAAACCCCTCAGTGCTGAAGACGGTGCTGGAAAAATTAAATGATTTCCTCGACGTCAGTTCGAACAGAAATTCCCAACGTATGGTGATTGACTGGACTTATCACGGCAGTTACTGTGTTTCCTTCAGAATAGATCGAAAACTCTGCACAACGACAAGTATAAATCTAGTGGAAACGACTATCGTGATCGTGTCATAATCCGGAGCGTTATCTCAATCGAACTATGTGACTAGATCATTAACAAGGCCGGATAAGCATGTGCAACTAGTTGCCCGTTTATAGAATATTAACTTCCGCATGACCTCTGTTTGTTGCTTATAATGACGAGTTGACCAAAAACACGCACTGAAGGAAGTGTGCATGTCTAGATACCTATGGTGATTTACTCGTTCGTTTGCGATTGTTCAGCAAACTACGTGGGTCGTACGACTCGGCACTTGTCTAGAAGAATCAGAGAACATCATCCAGCATGGATCGGGACAGGTGAGAGAAAATCAATCACGAGTGCCATTGTAGGTCATCTGGCTGACAGCGATCATCAGGTCAACATAGATCGATCGTTCACTGTTATCTACAGGGTTCCACCGAACAGGTCAAAACTCGTTCGCCAGCGAATGTTGGCCACTGCCGAGGCCATTGCCAACCCTGTGTGGACAGAAAAACTTTGTTCAATCGCTTCAATTGCCTTGGCCATTAGCTGACTCACCCGATCGATATGTAGGCAGTTGACACCCAATCGGCGTCTACAAACATACATTTGAGATGGTGTGGATTTTGATCAACATCAACTTTCGAATGTAAACGTTCTTAGTTTTTTTCCTTTATAACTGTAACAGCTTGATGATACTTTATTGAAAACATATGTTTGCTACACGTTATATTCTATGACTCATTGAGCAATTTCGAAATATCTGCTGGGAGTGATGGGAACCAGTTCGGTCCAAAAAATGGGAAGCAAGCAAGGTAATCTGTGATGAACTGTTTCGTGTTTGCCGCAGACTAACAGCGCAGTTTGAACGTTGCCCAGGGTATTCGCAGTCAGTGCAGTTCCACAAGTATTCAAACATTAATCCCCACACCACCATTAGCAGGAAGACATAATAACCACCGTTCCCTCTGAGATCCATATTAACATAACGGGTAAAACATCAGGTTACTCAACTGTTTTCACGAGGTAGGTAGTGTGTGGTTATTAGTTGAAATATCTTCCAGGATCTTCAAGCAGACCACACAACTGTGCACATTTCGACTGAGTATTAGTAACATTCGCATTGTTCTATCGATTCCATTGAACTTGAGGTAAACAGTACAGTTAACCGGCAAACGATTTTGTTGTCTACGAAGAAGACTGCAATTTAGGAAATGCCGTTCAATGCTTTTCGAACACCCAAAATATTGAACGGGTGTGATCTGCCTTTGGTTTTGTGGCTGGTGCTGAATGAGTTAACCCTGTCCACAAAGTTTTCAAGTTGATTTTGTCCTTTCGTGTTTATCACGATAACGTCCGAGTATCCCTTGTACAGTACAATCTGACTGATTGCCTTTGACGCTAGTAGTTCAGTTTCGTCATGAAATTATCTGTAAGCAGTGGGTCTGGCGGGTTTCTCATTGCTACTCCATCAGCTTGTTTATAACCATCGCTTGGGTTTTCTAATCAACACAGTTCTGGACAACCACGATACCTATTAACTTGTTCCCAGTGAACCGGTTGTTTATTCTCATTTCTTAAGTGTTACAGATTTGCGATTAAAGGGTGTACAAAATGAGTTCATCTCCCGACCTTCTTGTTCTATCTGTACTATTCAACTACACATCTGTCACGGTTCATCATTAAAAAACAGTGCTCACACAATCCGTGCCACGTGCTTCAGTGGTCCATCCTGCAGGGGCTACACAAAATTGTTGAGGACGGCCTATATTGTCTGTTTCACCTTGTGGAATAGCTTCAGTGTATCTAGAATTTTGTCCCTCCATACAAGAACCCCAATGCGAGGCCACTTTGGGTCGGGATGGGGGTTCTTACCACGTAGATATATGGCAGTTGAATACTGTGCAAATTCCGTGACGTAATTATTACAACTATGCTTATTTACATACTTCTGATACGTGTGTTTTTGTCCTTTCACAGGTGATCAATTATGGTGGGTTTTTTTATAGAGTGACGTGCAACGACTACATTGTCATGCGTGAAACCTTCCTTAGAAGTGCTGTGACAGCAAGTC
Organism: Paragonimus kellicotti; assembly: GCA_014220965.1. Taxonomy (NCBI): domain Eukaryota; kingdom Metazoa; phylum Platyhelminthes; class Trematoda; order Plagiorchiida; family Troglotrematidae; genus Paragonimus; species Paragonimus kellicotti. The sequence goes on along the minus strand of LOND01007792.1, from coordinate 18,873 downwards.
ATCACAATAGAATTCCTCCAGGGCATCTGAAATCCACACATCTAAGTGTGTTTGCGCGTTTCCCGTCTAGAAATTGCCAGCAGTCAAATTAATACTCTGAAGTGAGGGATGAACCAGTTCTAAGGCAATCGTCAAAAAGTGTGGCGCAAAATCGGTTTTCACACGAACTTTAACCCCGAGAATCTTTAAGCATTCTGGGAATTCAAAGAGGATAGTCGGATCTCTCTCGATTTCGTCAGCAACACATAAATGTCAGCAAGGTCCCCATCAAATTATAACAGTTCATTCTGATTTAACGTTTGACCCAAAAACAAGAATACTAGACGAAGACAGCTGACCACAAAGATGGCATCATATGGCTTCATTCTATTACCAACCAATTCAGTCAGTATCGTGGATAAGTAGATGGTATAGTCATCATCACTATCTATCATACTTTGTGCACGCGTACAATGGCAACCCCAGGTCTGTTGAATTTACTCTTGAGAAGGAGACCCAAATGCATATATCCTCTTTAGTTTTCCATCAGCAACTAGGAATGCATGTATTATTCAATAATGTTTCCGAGACAAGATAACGCACACTTTCGGAGTTTTGTAACCTTAAAACAGAAAAAAATCTCCCGCTTTTTTCGACTGACAGTGCGTACAAATGTTTCAACGGATGCGAATGTCAGTGATCATCAGTTGGTACAAAATGCGTTTTGTGGTGAATGCTACTTGGAACGATTCATGATTAGGATTATGATGAGAACGTCATCTAAGCCCGAAGTGAAAGGTGACCGAAATCATCCTCTGCTAGCCGGGTGTTGTTCAAAACTAACAACGTCGCAAACTGGCCACCAAATTGGCTCAACCGAGCAATCGACACAATGTGTAAAACAGATGAACTACCAGTCCAGTTTACTATATTTCTAGTTTTCTTCTATAGTACCGTTAGACTCTTACCATACATCATAAATCTGTGTAGTTTCACTCACTTGTTCTCGTCTGCAAGTATCCTGAATCGAACCCCAAGACAGATCTCAAAAGTATGGAACCTCATTCACCTTGGGACACGAAAAGTCGAGATAACTATCCTCGCTTATCTGAGCGACAATGAGTAGTATGTTAACACCGAACACATTGTCCTTGTGAGAATACCTTGTGTTGCTAGGGCTATCAGCTGCTTGACCAAGCACTATGTCACCACAAGTTTTGTTCAGGCGTTGTCGCTACCGTTGAGCCTAATTCGACCGGAATTATGTATAACCTGTGCGGTCAAAACCAAGAAAATAGAATGCAGTGCCGAATATAATCAAACGGTCATGAACTGGTTGACTAGTGATCGAATTTGTTTATAAAAATTCTGACCGATACACTGATTAAACTCTATTGTCCCCTTGTGTGACTGTGCTATCTGTAGTCGCCTAATTAATCAAGTTATAAAATTTACCAAAATATGTTAACACCAAAGACGTGTTGTAACGGTAACGGATAGACGCAAAAGATATGCGTATAAATAAAACGGAAGACGTATCAGTAAACGAGGAACGACTCACTGACAAGTCAAGGTCCTTCGAATAGGTCACAACACGAAAGTAAAACATTACCAGAGAGCAAGTTCGGAAGATAGCCGATGAATAATTCCACACGCGGTTTTGGATGACACACGATGAGTGTCGATAGAACAACCGATACGTGAAACAGAATTATTTCACTATGCAATTACCTCACTAGCCCAAAATTCCGCACAAATGAAGTAGACAGACGCGGTGCGTGGCAACTTCGGTTTATTCTTGTTGAAGATCGAATTCAAAAAGTGATGACGATGCTTTGAAACAAGTGTACAGATGAAGTTAACAAAACATACAAAACGTACGAAAATGGATTATAAAGTATAACCATGAACTGTTCACGCTATACATCTGATGACGAATAATAAAAGTTAATGACCATTACGTTTCTCTCTGGCGATAGACATAGCTGAAATACTATGTTTATCCAATGATTTACACGTCTGAAATTGTCACTGCAAACGTCTAAGCATATCTTCTCTAAACTCCGAGATGGATATCTATTGGACCGCTCAGTATATATTGACTATGCAAAGCGTCCTGCCGAGTAAAACGCCCCAGTGTCCATTCCACTCCAGTCTAAATGTGGCTTTTCCATAAATAACGGTGTTTAGTTCTACTAGATGGTGTGATTGATTCCAGTTCCAGCTAATCGTCCTCAACGTTTTGTGTTTGAAATTCCGTTTGGCTACTATGTTCACTCAAGGGATGAGTGATAGAAAAAAGATTGGAGCCTTTTCGTTGGACTGCACTCGTCTTCTCCCTAAATGGTAAATTTAAGTTAGATGCCGATATTGGGGTTTCAGCATATTCTTCGCTTCCCCACAAACTTGCCACCTTCTTGACAACAGTCGATATTTTGTAATTCGTAAGTCAATGACTTTACCTAAACTGACTTATGTTTGTAAGCAAAGCTATTTAGCAAAGTTAAAAGTATACTGAAATCCAATCATGACATGATATTATTGTATCTAGACTGAAAGGTGGTTGTACGGTATGACCGGCTGAACCATTTCGTTCTTACATGATGGGCTAATCACGTGTATGTATGACTGAACAACTCGGACACTCTCGGCGATCGATCGTTTGCGTATCAGGGTCGTGTTTTCTGTCAGAAATGTGGGTTGCTAAAATGCGGGACTCGTTGATCAATGCGAAGACGGAAGAAAAGTTCAAGTATGTAGATTGTGCTAACCGTTAAAATTATGCCGGTATTATAAGCGTCAGCTAGAAGTTACGACCAATTCACAAAGTCTGGGTAAACACGTTAACAACAATGGCCTTTTTGTTGTTTACAGACAATCACCGTGTAACCGATAATGTAACTATAACAGAAGCAGTTGTGTAACGATTTTGTAAACCTGACCTCTTCTACTGGGGGCAGTTCATTAGGAAAGAGAAAAGGGTAATTGTTAGCTACCGTTTATGGATTCCACAGTTAGACGATTGGACACTCGTCACACGAAAACTATTGTCTGCTGAAGGCTCACCCAAACCAATGAAATTCGGATTCTTCCAGGAATCATCTTGCAGCACACAAATTCTGTTAGTGAAACAGGAACTGAATGCAGCTCATCGAAACTGAGGGGGGAAAAAACAGAAGAAAACACTCTGCTTAGCACGTTATCTGTAACCTGGCAATCTATGTTCTACGATGTATCATTTCATTTCATTGGAAGTAGTAAGACCTCACGATGAAAGGATCCGCCTGCGATGAATTAAGCACATTTCAAAAACGATAGCGAGACTTCTACTACCACGGGGAATTACAGTGATGCATAACCCAGCAGCAACATTCAGAGCATACTCAATATTATCAAAGACAAATTTTTGAATGAAAAAACACTGAACGCTATTTGCTGAGTAACCGAGTTTAACACGGAAAGTGTTACGATGGTTAAACGGGAAGAAAATCGAACATACCTGGAGACTTATTGGCAATAAACGGAAACGACCAAGAGTCCCTGGTTTAAGTACATATGGACATTGAAGGTCAGCAATTCAGTCTGGAAAATGTGGCAAAGCTTGGCACCACGCAAACCAGGTATGCACGCGGGCCCAGCGAAGACCGCCAACTAATGTAGCATTCAGTCAACCAACATTTAGACCTGGAGAAAATTTGTGGATCAATCCGAAATCAGAGAGATAGGTTAACAGATCGATCGAAATCCCTATCTGGATCTCGGAAAAGTAGGTGAACAGCAGATGCATCAGCTACCACTCACAATCGAACTTTGACCGCCTGAACGCTGAACATTTTGCGCTTGGACGCTTGACTGTTACAGATTCTACCTTTCGCCTGTTAGCCTTGCCCGTATGCTTATAATTTGGCCTCAATAGTATAGGTACTGATTTGGAACACGTTGATTGAACTGGTGTTTTAGCATTACCTCAACTGCTAAGTTAATTGGTTTATCCACGTCAATGAACCATCTACCGTCTCATTTACTCCGTTTTTGTCAGATGATCTTATTTCTAATCTGAAGCTTTCTGCATTGGTGCATTCTCATTCGTTCGCTATAATGTTTTGCGCGTCATCTTCACCAATCTTCTTGCTGTTTACTTCGTTTGTGCACTCTACCAGGCAACTATCTAGGCGAAATTATATCTGTTTATGTGACCTAGTTCACTTCCTTTTACCAAACAATGTAACCTGGTATGAACTTTCCAATAAAATATCTTTTGGACACTCACAAGCATTGCTAACTTCACATAGCCCATCTAGTTTTTCTCTAATATCTACGTTTCCTAAACACTCTTCCACTGATCAAATGAACAACAACTTTTCAATCTATTTGTCTGAATAATTTAGTTGGTGAGGGCATGGTCGGATTATATTTGCAACACGTATGTCGGTCAACAGTTTGCAGTAATTCCAAAATCCACGGTCAGATAGTCAAGTCCAAGGAATTATTGTTTCTGAGGTCATCTATTGCCTGAAGTGACACATTAGGTTCAATGATTAAGCATGCATAGATGATGAGATATTGACGTGACCTCAGGCGAAATTTGATTGTAATTAACAACGGGAGTAAACACGTGACCGAAGCAAAAAATTATATAACATCAAATCACCTGCCTACTTCTCCACATAGTGCGGATCTTTGCTTGGTAGCTACGAACTGTCTACTGTGGAAATCGGCGACTGCGCTTGTTTTCTTAGATTGCCATTACTTCAGGTTTTGCTTCAATCGCTGTACAGCATTCTTGTGGTCTGGCTACTCTCAATGACATTGAATCAGGAGATTAGAATAACTGCATATAATGTTGACAATAGTTAACTATAATTGGAAACTATTTAGGAACTCTTGCAAAGGCAACATTCGAATTTAATTCAGTCCGGCCATTTCCAAACGAGCCGATTAACAAGTCTGTGAGAATAGAAAACACTGTAAACATGCTCAATTTGTAACGTCCAGTTTATAAAAACCAAAATTCCGTAAAACCCCTCAGTGCTGAAGACGGTGCTGGAAAAATTAAATGATTTCCTCGACGTCAGTTCGAAACCCAGAAATTCCTACCATATGGTGATTGACGGGACTTATCACGGCAGTTACTGTGTTTCCTTCAGAATAGATCGAAAACTCTGCACAACGACAAGTATAAATCTAGTGGAAACGACTATCGTGATCGTGTCATAATCCGGAGCGTTATCTCAATCGAACTATGTGACTAGATCATTAACAAGGCCGGATAAGCATGTGCAAACTAGTTGCCCGTTTATAGAATATTAACTTTCGCATGACCTCTGTTTGTTGCTTATAATGACGAATTGACCAGAAAACACGCACTGAGGGAGTGTGCATGTCTAGATACCTACGGCGATTTACTCGTTGCGTTGCGATTGTTCAGCAAACTACACTGGTCGTACGACTCGTCACTTATCTAGAAGAATTAGAGAACATCATCCAGCATGGTTCGGGACAGTTGAGAGAAAATCAATCACGAGTGCCATTGTAGGTCACCGGGCTGACAGCGATCATCCGGTCACCACTGATCGATCGTTCGCTGTAATCTACAGGGTTCCACCGAAACGGTCAAAACTCGTTCACCAGCCAATTCCGGCTACTTTTGAAGCCATTGCCATTCGGTTACATAATCGAACCCTTTGTGGACAGAAAAAATTCGTTCAATCGTTTCAAAAGCCCCGCTCATTAGCTGACTCACCCGATCGATATGTAGGCAGTTGACACCTTATCAGCGTCTACAAACATACATTCGAGATGGTGTGGATTTTGATCAACATCAAATTTCGAATGTAAACGTTCTTAGTTTTTTTCCTTAATAACTGTAACAGCTTGATGATACTTATTGAAAACATATGTTTGCTACACGTTATATTCTATGACTCATTGAGCAATTTCGAAATATCTGCTGGGAGTGATGGGAACCAGTTCGGTCCAAAAAATGGGAGGCAAGCAAGGCAATCCGTGATTAACCTGTCGTGTTTGCCGCAGACTAACAGCGCAGTTTGAAGTTGCCCAGGGTATTCGCAGTCAGTGCAGTTCCACAATATTCCAACATTAATCCCCACACCACCATTAGCAGGAAGACATAATAACCACCGTTCCCTCTGAGATCCATATTAACATAACGGGTAAAACATCAGGTTACTCAATGTTTTCACGAGGTAGGTAGTGTGTGGTTATTGGTTGAAATATCTTTCAGGATCTTCGAGCAGACCACACAACTGTGCACATTTCGACTGAGTAATTAGTAAATCGCATTGTTTCTACTCGATTCCCCATTGACTTGAAAGGTAAACAGTAACAGTTAACCGGCAACCGATTTGTCGTCTCGAAGAAGACTGCAATTAGGAAAATGCCGTCATGCTTTTGAAACACCGCCAAAATATTGAACGGGTGGTGAGCTGCCTTGGGTTTTTGTGGCTTAATATTCTTTTTCTGATGGTACGATTGTGTCAGTTGCGTCAATGACCTCATATCCCCAAATTTCGAGCCGAAATATCTCGTGCAACATAGGTGGTCATCACTAACGCTAAGGGCACAAAAACAGGACATCCATTCTACGCGCCTGAGTTAATTACACATTAACACAGGCAGAGGGACATAGGAGTCCTCATGGAGCTACAATACGTGTTGCTGACTAATCAAGATGGTGGTTAGTTTCAAGTTGGACATCACTCACAATTGGTCGCAGCTGTCGCATTCCCAAATATTTTCCAGTCGGCCAAACATCACTCCCAAGCGAAAGTGGTTGAGCGTTCACCACATATGATAATCCGGTTGTGCCTAATGGAGTGTCATTGGCAAGCAGTGGTAAACACGGTATGCTACCCTGGAGACATGGCCGGAGTTCAAGTCCCGGCAGTGGCAAGGATATGCACTACTGATGAGCTCAAATGAGAGCGAAACTCGAGTCTAGTGCTTCTTTTCGAAAGGGGCCGACTGGAAAGTCTATGGGAATGCGACAGCTGCGATCAATTGTGGGTGATGTTCAACTTGAAATTAACCAAATCCCCGACTACTCATCAGTAACAATTGTAGGTATTGCAATCTTACTAATCGAGTCCAACACTGAAGCAGTTTGTGTTCCGTCGTCCCAGTGAACATTTAGGGGAACGTTCGTTTGGCTTGTACGTCCCAATGAACTGAGTGCCAACAAGCACACACGTATGCTCACACTAAACTCATCAAGACCGCTGTAATCTTTGGTTGGAACAGGAACAAAATCATGTTCACTGTTGAGGCTAAATAAACAAGCTGTGTCGTGGGTATTAAACCCACACTTTGGTTTGTCCGGTCATTATGTTGATTTTGTTCAAGAATGGCTTAATATACATAGGTTATGAGAACGACAAAGTAGCGAACA
>LOND01007791.1:5964-18627 GCA_014220965.1 Paragonimus kellicotti | reverse complement strand
CGCAGCACGCTAGCCAACTAAATCGTAATATAATCAGTACTCTGTACAACGTAGTTATTCCCGTGGTGAAGCGACAGTAGCACATGATGTTTCGTTATGAATTGCAATCACTACATGCCGTATAACCAGTACCCCAAAAGTCAGTCGTTGCTGTGGGCGACGTCACTGCTCAGCAAAGTAAGAACGGAACGAAAACGTACCAGTGCATGGTCCCAAGCTAAACATGTGCTCCAATAAGAACGACAGTCCTGAACCGAAACACAGCAGCCTAAAACCAACAGTTACGTGGTCTCTTCGAGACGACGCCTGATTCGCAGAATGTGCGCACCAAGTGTAACAATGACGCGCACGATGTCCGGAACTTGTGCTGATTAATACTAGTTTAAGCTCAGCACACAGCTGTAACAGTCGCTCTTCATTATCTTAGAGATGTTAGGCTATGCCAGACGTGCGGCCTAAACGAGCGTCGGCCTCGCCAAAGTCGCCGACATGGACGTTCATGTCTACGGCCAGAAAGACCATATCAGAACCATGTGTCAGCCGGAGGGGAGTGGCCAAATCCGGATGAAAGGCGTCCTTGACATCAGTATGAATACAACAAGCTGGAGCATAATCAGACGCAAACGATAGATTTTTGAAGGTTCCGTGCCTAGATTTGGTCTTAGAGGAACCTGTTAAACGTACGACGCAGAGCCCAGTGTTAAGAGAAATCCAGCCTACTATGCGGTTGACGCCGCCGTGCTGAGGAATGTATCTACTCAAGCTTGACGGGTAGCTGCCGCTGTGGAGTCATCCCAAACGTATAAGGCCTGTTATTCGGTGGATACTGCTTGGTTGCTGTTAGTTCTACGCAATTCGTACTTCTGTCCCGGATTCTAGCCTCTGAAACGCAACAAACGTTGACATTCAACGAGCCTAATGTTCGTGCGACAGAGGCCTGTTGACCAATCTGTTTTAGACTGCGGACGTTGAAAGCACCAATATTGCTCGGAATCTAGGTCTTAGCAAGGGGTAAAAAAGGCCTGAGGCTGAGCGGTGAGAAATGGGACTTCCCGGAACAGTGGAACTGTGATTAGCTATATCTATTGTGGGACTTGCGGGGTAATCACAAGAAATGAGTTGAGAGCTAAAGTTGATAGGACAGTGGGAGAGGGATCGATGGTAGCACGTTTTCGCCTACCCACTCTGATAAATGCAACAGATAGGACGACCCGGTTTATACTGCGAGACGGCCAATGCAGTATGGAATTAACAGTAGTGTGAGTATTCATGGTTATGTGTGGGCTGAGGTACTGCCAAAACGTCCAGACCTAGACAAGAGAACGATTAGGGTTTTCGGCCAAGGCATTTGGCTCAAAAGTCCTTACTGCAGGGCAGCGAGTGTGTAGCAGTGTACCAGAACTGGTATATTTGTCGGGAACAGATGCCAGCCTTCTTTCAACCGACAACCTGGGGGACAGGAGGTTGTGGTTTGTAGACCCCTGCTTATTGGCCTGCTTGATATGGGTGGCCATGTTGGTGTGGTGGCCATACCGTCCAGTTTATCTCAAAACGTCAACACGAGGCGCGAGCCGTCACGCGGCGTCATGGCCCAGTCTCTTTGTGACGGACAATGCATTATGAACAAACTCAAAGGAAATTACGATTTGTCAAAAAAAATGGATTCGGTTGAGTGTGGTATTATCGAACGGTTGGCTAGCGTGCTGCGTCATCATTACTGCGTAGGAACTAGCCATGGGTTTGAGCTAAATACATTCCCGATTACTATTACATAGCCCTAACTGCAACAACTAACTTGGTGATTAGCAGATTTCTCACGATAGACTTTTGCAACCTGAAAAACAGGAACATACAGTCAGGTTCACGGGACATCGGAGATTACGCGGAACGTTTCGAGGTTTCGTGTATTACTGGTAACAATAAGAGAGAGGAGGAGAAAGCGCCCCCTTTCCACAGGGTTATCGGCAAGAATACGTATGCTTTGATTTAAAACTGGCGTCTCCGGGTTCGTCTATTTCACTTCCGTACAATTCTTTGCAGCACCTGCTCCTCAAGCATGTTCAGGCAGTTGACCTTAAAACTGCGGGAAGAGTGAACTTCCATACTCTAATCGGAGGAGAAGATTGGGCAGTCCCTGCGTTTATTCTTTCACTCCAAACTCAAACAACGAGTTGTAGCTATCGTGATCAACTACAGATCCTGCTAACAGATCGACTAACTGCAAGAACCGATGCCGTCAGTCTCTAACAAAATGTCCTACTACTGAAGGAGGCATCTTTCCAAACTGCCAGAGCTGTCTGCAAACAACTTTATGATGTAAAGTGCGCGGCTAATGGAGAGCCACCTATGTTACATAAGACTAACGGTGCTGGAAAGTGGACGTATCAACAGCGATGTCAGTTCGAAAGGATAGCGTGTCAGAGATATACGGCAGTTGAGCCACATCACTTCAGTCCGAATTCTTTCTAACGTTGGGACAACTGCAGGTCATACGGTCATAAACATTTTCTACTTACGTGCCCATTTCGCAATTCCGATTGCCGTAAATGTGGCAAGGTAAGTCACACCCAAGCCGTCTGTCGTAGTCAGAAGACGTATGTAGTCCAGAGTCTCTTAGGAAAGCAAAGTCTCTCTTTTGACTCTTAATCCACTGCTCTTACAGAAGTTTCTACCAATGGAAGCACTTCGAAGGTTGTAAGCAATTTAATTGAACTTGTGCACAATTGATCCCTTACAGTAAACCGAACTTTAGGGGTACTTAGAAAATGAAATATCTCAGTTACTGTGCAAGAACCAGCAATAATTCGTGTGAGCGAACTTACAGAGAACTTATGGCTGTTTCAGAAAATGAAACGTTTATTTACTGATACATCTCGACTACTGCAGACAAGTCCATTGAAATTGCACAAATTCGTCCACATTCAAATGATGCCCTACTTATGTCCTGCGATGGTGGCTAACGTTGTTCGCGCTGAGCACGTCTGTTAATGGTCCATCCACTGTAAATTCGTCAGTTTATTCAGTTCCACGAGAAAGTAAAATATGTAATGGGAAGTGATAAACATTTTTCACGAAAGTTCAGCGATTTAAATGTAGCTGCAATCCTTTTCACACGACCATGACTGAATGGATACGATATGTACGATGGCACGAACCAACCCACAACGCACGAAACATGCAGAACGGCCAACATGCGTCCACTACAAGAACTCAATAAAGCAAAAGTAGACAAAATTAAAGTTCATAGGAGACAATCAATGTTAATTTTGGTTAATATGGAAATGGTTTTATTAACTTCATCTCCATGCGTTATAGTGTTGGGATAATTGTATTAATTATAGTCCATTATCTCATTCGATTTGTGTACCATCCCAGCAAACAAAACGGAATCAGCCTGGATCTCGTGCCCGTCTGGTCACGAGTCATACCGGAGTCGGCTCGCACAACACGCTGGAGTCGTGCCCACTTCGGCTTGGCCGGACGGGCAGTCGGCCAACAAAACTTAGCGATCCCACTTTATGCTGAATTGTACGCTGCGAGCATCAGCTAAGACCACATTTTGCAACAAATTTGATGCTCTCCCATCTAGCTCATATATCTAAACATCACGACTGCAATCACTACATATAACGCACCCTGCAGAGCACACACTTGACCGTGTACATCAGCAGAAGTGGCCTTCTTAGTCTCTGCGCAAACCGCACCGACGGAAGACCACATGCTAGTCACTGTTGCATCTCAATGAACACAGAAAGAAGATTCGGAACGGGAGAATGTATTTTATACAGGATATAAACAACTTTAGCTTCTTTCCATTTACTCGTCCAGGTTAACTGTGTCCTTTACTGACCAATTGCCAGTAGCATTCTGATATGAAGACATTGTGAATTGGGATCTTACATTACTGGTACAATAGTTTCTTTCATCACACTACGCGCCGTACGATCACTTATCGATCTTTGGTCCTCTGAAACCGCCGTTTGATGACGTACGTTCCCTCCCAACTTTGAGGGATGTTTGTGTTTCGTCAGGGACGGCAGCTACAGGAATGATGGATGATGCGAATGATGCTCATAAACAATGGTTTCGCAAAACGGAGTGCCCATCAACCGAGGTTTTTTATTGATACTGTAGAATCGAGCGAATCAAAGCCGGCCGGTTATGAATAACGCAATGAGTAAACAAGGAGTATATTGTCGACCCGCGAGGTCAACGTGAGAGCGAACGAAGAACAAGACGAAGCGGTAGAAGAGCGGAGCGACAAGCGAGCACGCAGCGGGGTCGTACGTTCGAGTGCGCGGGGTACTTGTCGGTATCCATACTCGTTCAAACAAATGTTTAAGCACATACAAAAGTTGAAAACCGAAAGAGTACAAATAGCAATCGTAACTCTAACATAGTTAGTAATAAACAAATGGGGTCGCTACAATCCCCAGCCAGTTCACCTTACCACAAACATTGTTTCCGAAAACGAAGACGCAGAATTTGTGCACGCATTCGGCCTCTGTTCTCCCACGATAAACTTTGATAATGCACGGGTCTGAAAACGGGGTGTAATAAGAATAATATCACCTAACCCTCTGCTGGTGACTACAATCCCTCCCGAAACTTCTGTAACACTTCTCCGTCGGCTAAGGGGAATATATTCCGCATGGTACTCCAAGTTAGCTTCTCTTCAGATAAGGCACCTGTGAATGCTACTGAGAAGGTTCGCGGTAAAAACGGCCAAACTATTCAGTGTGGCCTCCATACATATCATGCGGTCGACCATCAGCGTCATGGCTTCCTTGAAATGCATCATTTGGTTGTCGAAGCGATGCATTCTCCGGTTTACATAATCGAAGTCGTTAATGGAGGACTCATCAGACGTGTATGATGTGGGCGGAAAAAGAATGGGCGGAATATTTCCGTAAAAAAGATTATCATTCCAAATGATATCATACTAAATCATTTCCGGGTTGATCTACATCCGCTTGTGACGTGGAGTTGAGATAACGTGGAGCGAAACCAAAATGCTGCCTACCTGTTACGCACGTTCAGTTGGTTCAGGGGGGAATACAAAAACAACTTGTTAACATATATCCTTGGAGGAGGCACGCCCTGTGGAACCTCGCTTTCAGAGGAAGACATAATGCTTTTGCGTCTAAGAGCAAGTAGGGGTAAAGAGGGAACTCACTTGTCTCTCTTCTTGTACGTTGACAGAACATCGTAGGTGGCATCCGTAGCACTGAATTCCAGCTAACGTTCTGTTAAATGCCCCCAGCTTGTACTCTCTAGCTGCTTGATAGTTATCTTCGGCGGTAATAAAATGCCGCAATAGAACTCTCTGGCGATCTTCAGAGCACCAATTTTATACAACTGAAAGTTACCCACAGGTGACAGTGTGTTGGAAAATAAAGGTTTCATCGCTTTTGACTACTTCGCTCTCTGCCAAGCAGTCATCGCGTCCCCCAACAGCCACGCATAGTTCATAACTGCGACTTTCCTCGTCTTTAGAAACTGAACAGTATGATACATCTGTAATTTCAACACCGCAGTATTCATTCGTTCCAGTATGAGTTTCTAACACTAGCGACGTGCCATAAGTTATCAGTAATTATGAATTAGAAAGAAGGGAAAACTCTACTGAAAGGTATACGGAAGGGGAATGATGACGAACTGGTCATCGCCTAGGATAAGGACGTACTTACATATAATGTGGGACAACGACTTAATTTAATGGTGGTGGATATGACCGATTCCCCGGTAAATACACAGGTCGGATGGGGGTGAAGCATGGAAGCGAAAGTCACGCACGCGTACGAAGGGTTTACAGAATATCACATCATTCTGCTTTCCGTAAATGCAGTGCGGTTTTTGGTTTTTATTACACAATTGTCCGGAGATGTGCAAGAAATGTAGCGCATGCAGCGCACGATGAACATGTCAAGCTCCCAGTTAATATGATCGGATAGATTGATGTCACTTGTCGGCGCTTCGCTGCAATGTACGTGGGTGAGCATGGAGAATGCAAATACTCGTAGGTGCACTCGGGTAGCCTGATCTTTCGTTTCCTAGGCCAGCGGTTCGGACCAGCTGCACATCATCGCAAACGTGGGTGGGGCAATGCACATTATAAACCAGTTGGTCGTCCCACATACAGATAAGCAAATTGATCAACAAATTTAACAAGTAAAAACCGGGCACGACCAATTAGGGATCGATATACTGGGATGGGATAGTGTGTTAATGGAAAGAGACAGGTTCCAGAAGTTCTCATGCATGGCGTAGGGACAGAATGAACGCACAACCACGGGACCCGAATACAATGAAACCGAGCGACGCTCATTGGCGTCAAAGCATTCGAAATTGGTAAACATACTGCATTTGCGGGAAAATCCTGTTGGTATGTGTGAAACAAAGGCCACTAGTTGGCTCTCAACAGTCCGCTGCATACTGCTAGACAGCTGCAAGCCTAAACGTTTCTCTGAGAAGCACAAGTATGGTCTAGCTGTTCCATGGCACCAAGGAAAACAAGGTGTATCGGGTCAAGTGGGAAATCGGCAACCATATCCAGTGACAGTTGATGTAACGCGGTGTTTCCGATGTGATGCTTACGGTTGACATTTTTCTAGCGACGACAAATCAGTGCAACTTCTAAAGGACGTTGAAAGGAACGTCATCCGTCGCGAACTGCTATAAACACCTTTCTGTACGCATCTATCACAACCGTAGTAACCGTTGTGACCCTTCGTTTGCTTGACGTAGCTGCGAGCTGGAGTATCGCAAGTAACACTGAATATCCACATGAAATGTTGAATGAAATCCATCCGTCGTCACAGCAGCATTGTGTATTTCAATCATTTCAGGCACATAATCATTAACGGGATCACGGTGCTCATGATCACAATACGAGCTGATGACAGGTGGGGGTGCTTGTGAAAAATGCACAATGCGACCGAGTATGGGACAGTATCCCGTACCGGTATAGCCAAACAACGGTACCCCGTCTATGTTGACTAACAATGTGATATGGTCACTGCTGGTAAAACTCTGACGCCCCGCAGACACGTTGGCATCCCTGTACGCACATAACATCCACTGACAAGCATTGTTTTATGTATACCTCGAAGAGTTCTGCGCAATGTGCGCGGATCAAGCGGTAAATCAGGAACGAAAGGTTTTAACAGAGCCAACAGTAACTTCAAGTCAGTAGACGTAACCTACTCGGAGTAGATCGCAAACAACTGGATTACAACTGAAATACTACACACTGCGTGTGACTGATTGACTGTGACAGAAATAAGTGTACAATGAGAACACCTGCCACCGGAGGTGGAATTTTCAACGGCACCTCATCCAATAACAGACGTCCCGCTGAGAGCAGCAGGTGCGAGATATAAGCCACCTTCTGTAGGTTCAGACGATATTTCCGCATTATTGCATGGAAACGTTATGCAGTATTTAACCTGCGGAGTGCACAGATGTCGGTTGTATGGGTCCTCCTTCACCCAACATGATGCATACCTTTCGTCCAGCACGCGTAACCTATCTCTTTCACGTCTTATACGTCTGTTAGTAGTCCATCTACTATACCATCGTTTCACTTCACTCATTCCTATTATGAACCTTAATGAAAACTCTTCGTATGGATTACGTGTTATATGTGTAATAAAACAACTTAATTAGCCTGGATTACGGAAACGGAAAACATGAAATACATTTGACGCATTTGCGAAGCTTTTAACAACACCGTGAGTGACGACAGACCACAAACGATGCAACGCAGTCACATTCACTACGCACGAAATAAATGGAACTGTAAACGCGCGTTCGCCGGAAGCACGCATTAAAACAAACTTGCGTAAGATGGCGGTAGTCGAGAACGCGTGCAAGTGAAACGTTGTGCATATTATAATATGTTTCAGAAATTTTTGGCATGCGTTTAACTAGCAGAATGAGCGCGATAAGTAACATTTTTTTTATTCTCATCTGATTCGCTAATTAAATGGCAGACTATTTGCCAGGTGCCGGCCAACTCACCGGAGTCGGCCACGTGTTTGCTGGCCACGCGTCGTATCGGTGTCCACCCGCACCACAAACTGAAGTCGTGCCGAGTTTCTTCATGGCCAGAAGGAGAGTCGGCGGAAATGTTTGCGAACCTAACTTTAGCTGCACTGGATGATGCGTGCAACACATCCTACATTGCGCGAATTCTTATTAGTCGACTTAGGTCAATTCCGCCCACACGCTGACTGTCTAATATAATCGAACACGATCAGAACTACTGTTAACTTTGTTGGTTCTATAAACCATATCACACAATCATTTACTGTTAACTGTGGTCCCAAATATTCCTCCATTTTCGACACGGGTGGTGTTGCATTTTTTATTTCTGTTGACTGTAGGAAGCAGCTGAGATCTTCTGTTGTTTTGAAACCTGTTAGCATTCATGTCGGGAAGATTGATGGAAGTGCTGCACCATCTCTTGGTGAATTTGGACTTTCACTTACAGATATGCAATCTATTTCTTATTCATCTTCATTTTTGTTCAATTTTGACCCACTTACGATTGTTCTCAAGTGCACGAAAATTTTGGAGTCCTCTCCTGCCTTGTCTGTTGAATCTTCTGCGACTATAAATTCCGTTTCTAAGTCTGTTTCAGTTTCATATTCAGTTGCCGAATTATCTGTAATTAAGCTAGCGCAGACAGGAACTCCTGGGCGTGTGAAGAAGATCACGTGATCACTACAACACCCCCATTTTCACTTGAACTGCGGCGGGTGTAGTGATCGTGATTCATAACCGACCACTCTGTGCTACGGCTGTTTTACTACATAGATAGTTACGTTGTACAGAGTACCGATTAAATTGCGATTTCTTTGGTTAACGTGCTGCGTTATTGCTACTGCGTAGGAACTAGATCTGAGTTTGAACTAAGTACACTTCCGCTTATTATTGCGTATTCTCAACTACCATACCTTCGGTTAAGGGTAAGTACCAAGCCAGCTTAGAATTCTTCCCCAGTAGTTCTCTGTCCAAATATCCTAATAGTTACTGGCTAGAGATCTCACAGACAATTTATAAAGTAGATACTATGGTGCACGGCACGGGAGTATATGGGTTAAACAGACGTTAGAACTTGGAGAAATCTCTGGGGTTGTCAGAAGCCAGACGGAACATTCCTTGTGGCAGCTCATATAACAAATATAGGAGGGATATCCATAGGAGTCTGAAACATAGCCTAAAGGCTGATCATGAGGCTTGGTTAATTGAGAAAGCTAAGAAAATTGAAAGGTTGTGTGGAAGTTAAGCATCAGTGTGAACCACTGATATACTGCTGTTTATGATGATGATAATGATGTTTGTTATTGCTATATCCTGTCGTGATGCTAGTTCCTAGGTTCGTACGCCCAAGGTTTTTCCAGCCTCATGATAACGCGGATCTGAAGTCGTAGTGAGAAGACGGCGAGTCTGCAAACAAACTCTGTTAATTGATTTACTCACCGTTCACAAGCGGACTTCAACGCAACAGTTAAGGGCGCTAGGAGAGTTGGACGTGAGAGAACCTCGAGCACAACCGCACGGCAACCGCCAGAGAGGACGAATGTCGACGGAAACTCAGTCGACCTTCAGAATTCAAACAAGCGTCAGACTGGTTGGGCGGCGTTTCCAACGGTGACAGATAAAACATTGATACCCTAGTAAATGTAGCCCATAATAGTAGAGGTGGTGCGGACTCATTATAAGGCCTGGATTAAAGCTGTGATACCTACGCCACTACACTAACTTTGTTGTTAGTGGTTCGTACTAAATTTATACTCACAAGGTGATGTGAACAGGCACGGTGGTATTGGTAAGACAACCACCATGTCGCAGGGAGTTTAGTATTTCGGGGACGTCGCAAGTGACCTCATTACAGTTTCGCACATTACGTGGGTTTTGCTGTTTCTGCTGCATCCTTAAATGGGTTGTAGTGAACAGCGCTGAAGCTGTTCAATAGAATTAATCGCCTGTGTTCGAGAAGCATTAAGTGAACATCGTCCATTTATTTAATGCAGTTGTACGTTCCAGTTAAGTTCGTCCCAGAACTTTCTTGATGTCAAACTCCAGCAAGCAAGCGTCTGATGACTCCATCGCTCTCTTACATCCTGATGCCCGCCCTAACACTCATTGGTTTCGCTGAACCGGAAAGTTCATCAGTTTCTCAACAGCTTGTTCAAAAAGAATAATAATCCTCGCAGCTTTTCTCCTGACAGTCGTCCACTACCAAACCTAATCGTAAAACATTCGATAGGGAACTACTCGCGATCTATCTCCCAATTTGATATTTCTGACATTTGTTTGAAGGTCGTGTTCCTGTCTCTTCTAAATAATCATGAACCATTTGCCTACGTGCTCGGCTACTCGCCGGACAAACATTCCCCCCAAAATACGTCATTTTGATTTCATTGTACAATTTAAGGCGGATATTCGACAAATTCTAGATTTGCCAATGTCGTCGGCTTCAGACTATGTCCGGATGCGGTTTTCAGTTCCGGAGAAAATAGCGTAATGACAACTCAACAATGAAGAGTTATCTCATCCTGTAACAATCCCACTTCTTTGGCTGTCCAACTTTCCCTTTTCCCACTCTCATTACAATATCGTGTGCTACAGTTCTACACCCAATCCACGACAGTTTGTTTCACTGACTTATCGACTTCTCACCATTACTCTCACATCTAGGAATACACACCACCCTCAGACTAATTTTTCAACGGCATGTTTGGCCTAATATGAAGCAGGATTCGGTCTAAATCCTGTCTGAACAATGCACCAAGATTCCCCAACATGTTGTTCGTTCACCTGATCATTTCCCTAGAACGAATTTTGGATTTTTACACAACTACTTGCAGACTGCTGGTTCTGTTCCACTTTCCGATGCAGAGGCTTTCCTACACACGTTTGTAGATCGTTTCAGTCATTGACTGATGGTGATTCTCGTATCAGTTGTTACTAATAATAAAACTGCCAGCATGCTTCTCTTCCATTTGATGCCTAATTTCAGGGTAAAATCTGTGGTTACTACAGACAAAGGCTCGCAATTTCAGTTAAACATCTTTCACGATTTGGCGTACATGCCTGGATGTGAACATATCAAAATAATAGCGTGTCACCTCAATCCCCACCAGTGGTCTGGTGCAGCGTTTTGATTAGCAACGAGAGACGTTACAAATTTTCCAAGCTTCCAAACGCAAATTAACGGAACGCCTTCCATCTGTTGTTGATCAAACAACCTTGAAGACAGTGTGAAATCACACTGGTGGAACTGGTATACGGATTAACTCTACGATTGGCCGCTGATTTCTTCCAAGAGTCACCCAACCTAGACGACTCACTCAGCTACGTTGAAGACCCTCGGAAACACATGAAACATCTTCCCCTAATCTCTACACGGAGACAAAAACCACCTAGTCGTATTCCGCGTTGTAGTGACCTGGAGATAACCCCGGTCTGCCTGCTGTACGATGTGTAAAATTCTTCCCAAAATCATAGTTCACATTGTACATAGGATCTTAAGGATCTTTGTCTGCCGTCTGCTTGTTGCATGCGATCGCGTTTGTTTGTTTGCATGCTTGTCGGCCTATGCGCGCCAATGATGTCATACAATCTTCCGGCTTACTCGCACGCTCGGACCAGACCCTTAATCCTTTAGCTACCTTCGCGTATCGGTGTCGTTTAGCGCTGGTTGAGACCTATTGTAATTATCGTATAATATACTTTCGGTCTCCCGCAATTATTTGTATTCTATTTCGCGTCTGGTATTCATTGCGTATACCTTAGAAAGCGTCAATTTAGCGCACGTACGCATTAAAGCGCCAGTTGCATACATATACATATGGGCTCATTCGGTGTGGTTTAGTAAACTGGTCACTGAGAATTACGTACTTTAGACCACTCAGAGTGATATCACACCAGGACAAGTACTCCACTAACGACCGATACCGTCATCATTGGCCGTCTGAAAGCGGCCTTCATGAACAACGATTTTATGCTATCACCGGACACATCAACCCGTCAATATACAACAAATCTCTGTCCAGCTGCTCCTCAACTATTACCTGCAATCCCATCGCGGACACTACTCAGCATCTCACTGCCACCCATAGACACCAGTCATTCCTAGCAACAATGGGTCACTCGTACAGGTAGACACATTAGTATGTTCCCATCAGGATTTTGAAGTTAGATATGGTGAGTGCTGGCTATATATGAAGATTATAACGGGCCAAATAAGTCTGTGACGTTAATCTGTTCGTTCGTTTCCTCCAAACTGCTTAATTTGTTTCTTATTCGAGCAAAAACGCTTGCTTCAGATGCTCTGAAAGAGGAACATTGTGGTGTTCCTCATTGTTTAAAATCTCATTTGGCTAATAGTGCATAATTATCGCATGGGATCGCATTGTGTACGTTTGATTGACTTGATGGAAAGGAAATGCAACGTACTTCTGATTAATTTCTACCGCGCGCATGTGCTCGTTTTGTTTACAACTTCGGTGATTAGCCGTCTGCTGAAATGCTCCATAGCTTGATTGTATTTCAGCGGCATTACTTCACAGTATTCACTGGAAAATAAATTTGGATTTTTCACAAACGCTTCTTATTGTTTGTCCGTGACTTCGGTTGTTTTTTATATTTAGG
>LOND01007788.1:4366-17452 GCA_014220965.1 Paragonimus kellicotti | reverse complement strand
TGACGCATTATTTGCCTTTCGGTCAGCTGATGCACCAAACTCTTTCTCTGACTAGCACGCCTCACGTGATGACTGTTCGTCGTAGCCCCTGCTGTCAACCTTCAACAAAAGCTACAAGCTGTTTTGCTGCTTTATCGATCAGCGGACCGTGCATCTGCGTTCATATGAGCGCTCGTGCAACCCTGACGGCCTAGGTAGCCGAACTCTCGACGCTTCTGAGATTCGTTGCAACGTTAACTGGTGATTGGAAACTGCAGTTAGGCGCTGACTTAAGCACCATAGGCAATAGCTTGCGAACCAAATGCTGTAGTTTAACAGCTTTAAGAGAATGGCATTTTTCTATAAATCACCTAGAAATAGTACACGCCTTTTGAGGTTGGAAACGACAATTGGGCTTGGATTTGTACTTTAATCCATCATCAAAACATGGTTGATGTACAAGTTCAATCACCTACTAGCTTATCCACCACCACGGGTTCGGTGGCCTGCTGTGCAGTTATATTAATTCACGTAAACTTCACAGGTCACGAGTTACCAAAAATGTCCTGCGTGACGGACTGCCGTCCAAACCCTATTGGACAAAAGCTAAAGTTGAACAATGTATGCCAAAATATACACACATCTGCAGACAGAACAGTAATGTTGTTGGAATGGTTGTCTGCAAGCCACTTTACGCACTATCATTGATGAAACGACTTGCAAACAAATAATGGTTTTTTGATCAATCGAAATGGGGTCGAAGCTAATTCGATCGGAATATCAAATGTTGAGTACATTGCCGGGGAAACTTCAATGTCGCTGCCAGTTATTGTTGTACGAAGACAGCCAGGCGACCGCGCCCTACAACCGCCGTTTTTTGATTATACACTAAAAGACTGAACAAATATTCCATGTGATGACCAGTTTCTAACAGACATTCAGCCATTCCGTAATTAAGTACAAACTGCGTCTCCATAAGCTAGCTAATCTTTATACTATGACTTCTATCAGTGCGTCCAACATGACTGACTTCATTGTCAAGTGTTTATTCATAAATGTAACAAAGCTTACATAAATTATTTACCAGAACGTTACAGGACCAGTATAAAAATGTCGGGATGGTATGAACAGGGAGAGTTTCGCAGCACTGTGAGGTTTCTATACAGCTTCGTTGCTGCTTCTGGAAGTGGGTGTTCACATATTATCACCTGTAAATGATAAATCCTTACAACCACCCGTATTGGACACTGAAAAGCGTTTACGTAAGGTTACATTTGGATTAAATGAGATACATGAAAAATCTTGAGAATTATTTTTGATGTTTCAGCTATTCATAAGAAACGTTCATTCGCGATCAGATTGGAAATACACTAGACTTATCACTATTCATGAATAACTTGATAACGGTGGGTAACTTGGTTCACCGATAACGTTTTACTTTTAACGCGAAATCTTCATTCCGTTAGTTGGAGGCGATTGAAGCCAATGTGGTGATAGTAGTCCAATGAATCTGTGACCATGAGGTACAGGGTCAAGTGTACAAAAGTAGAGGTCAATAGTAAACTTGGTTTGCTGAATCCACTAGGTAGGGGATACGTGAAGAACAAGGACACGTGAAATCGGTACTATCAGTCAAGCGTGGTTATAAAAGCGTCAGTAGTTTTTGATGAATGTGGAAGAAAAGTCTTGATGTATGGAAACTGTCATTCCAACCATCCACCAATGTAAATAAACTTTATCGTTCCATCACCGACCGCCATGGGCCGGGACGATCGTGATCTTCCACTCTGTGGATAATGCCTGTGGCTATCGTAAGTTCGGTGGGCTGTGTGACTAAGCGGTCGTATGTATTTTTAAACCTTTGTTGTTCTCACCATCGGTATTATCCAGATCAGTCCCATTACTTGTGTCTAAGGCATGATCAGCAAATGTGCAACCCTAATTGTCGTCTAATATCCACGTTCACTGCACCTTGGTTCCCGAAGTTAAGCGTTACGTTTAAACAAACGTACGCCTTGTTCCAACGTAATCCTAAAATTATGACGTCCTAATGGGTCTCGAATGAAGTCCAACCAATCGTGTTGACCTACAACATTGTATACGGTCTAGCCAACGTTAGCTAATGGTGACGGTCTGCTATCGACTGAACTATGCTGATCAGTAGGTGACACTTAAGTTACATGGCATTTTGAAAGCAACAAAATGTATGGAGACATCTAATTCTTGAAGATCGCTTCTTCAGTGCGAATGGATAAGAATATGATCTTATTAAATGTACTGTCGGCCATCAAATGAATTATTTTCGTTCGACTTGGACAAGAAGCTACTTCTGACGTGGCTCACTTTCTTCCCTACACGCATTTCAACAGCACCGTGTGTGTTTCTCCTGATAGGTTGCTTTCCAACTCTACATCATTCTATCCCTCTGAAGCTCAACAAACCTTATCCAATATCTACCGGCTCAAGTTAAAAAATACCCACCGTGACAAAATCATGCGGTTAACGCGTTACCTCCAGGTTAAATTTGTCAGACTGATGTCAGAACGAGGGATTTTGAAATGCGATGGCAAACAATGGTTACAACGAAATTATTCAACCTCCCATGGTTGTTATGGTGCCGCTAGTTTGGCTGAACGTTAGTCAATCGCCTAAGTGTCAGAGATGTATTAGTAGCTGGACGGACACACTTCTGTATACATTGTAACACACACCACTTTGTCATAGTCTGGGAGTTAGCTTATAGTAAAGTGAACAGCATTCCACTTTCCTACTCGTTCTGGTCCGTTCATGAGAAAAAAGATGAATCCGTCATTCTAAACGATTGGGCTGAACAGATGACTAACTGTCAGAAGATTTCAGAGGTGTAAGAACATTGTAACATGCTATTAATGACGATCAAAGCCGACATGTAGGCGAATTGAAAGAGACAAAGGACGAACTAATCGTAGCGAGACGAATGACGTATATTGCCATCAGCTTCCACTACAGCTAAAGACGTTTTAGATCCTAACTTGATAGTTAGCTCTAATGTATTCAAAAGAACCGCACAGCGGATGCTAAACAGAACTCCAGAAATGCGTTGTGTGAACACGGATAAAACTTTTCATTGAAGTAACAGCTGATACAACGCCATCTTTCTATGGGTTAAAACTGCTATGTCTAGGTCTCATCGATGGAATTTCATTTTTTGTTGTAAACGAAAGACCACCTAATCTTGAGAATACTGACGCTCAGTGATACGTACTCGTCTAGAGGAGAATGTGTTTTAACGGACGTGCAAACGAGTAATGTTAGTTGGTTATATGGCACATGGTTCGTCTTTTACGTGAATGAACAGGCCATGTTGAATCGCAAACAACATGCAAATCCTCTTGCGTAAAAGTTGAGACACGTTCTGTTGCACTTTATACTGTACAGACTGGTAACAATTTAAAATTTCTCAGCAAGAAACCCAATAAGAGATACATCGAATATCACGAGAGCAGGTCTATTCCTTCTACGGGATAAAGTTTTGAAGTAGTCCACCGGCTCCATTCCCGATCTGAACCAAATAAAAAAACCTATGGGACTTACTAGTTCACTAGGCAAACACGAGGGTTACAGTGTACGGCTGTATGGCGGCACGCTGAAGGTTCCATTGAAGGGCTTGCATCCTAACGTGTTACAATTTTTTGTCAAGGAAACACCCAGTCGACGTATTTAAATGTTGAAGCGAAAGAGACAAAAGCACGTGTTATGGACGCCTTAGTGGATTGTGGTGTGTAAGCTGACTCTACAACTGTGTTGTGGAGTGCATCAATGGAAAACTCTGTTTGAATTATTGGCTTACAAAAAGGTAGGACAACAACACATCACGCTCATGTTCTGATAAGTAGCTACAGTTTTGCGGACAGCCTAGTAGACAGTCAGCACAGTGATGTGGTTGGCAGTGTTGGAAGCACAGAAGTGAACTTTGTTTCGATTGCCGGACAGTGTGAAAAGTAAACCATTAATACTCACACATATGGATGGAGAAATAGAGACTGATTCAGACAGTAAAGATGAAAAGGATCACGTGCATTGAATGATGCTTAATTTCAAGCAGATCACTATGTTTGGAACGCCAATCGAATAATCATTAAATATCCAGTATTAAGAAGCTTGTCGCACTTTCGTAGGGGAACATGTGGCACATTGTTCGTCTATCACTGGCCTGGATAGCAACCGGGATACCAACGACCTTCGGGTTCCAGACGTACTGCACCGCCAACAACGTCCACGCTCAAATTATTCATTACCCGGAGCATTCTGTCCAAATCTGCGTAATGTGTCGTATCGACCGTGTTCCGACCAACGAGGATGTACTTCGTTTGACCTGGTTCGGCCAGCACCGAAAAAGTGAATCAGGCCATCATGACAATCATTTATGTAGAGTCTAGTGGTCAGAATATCTAAGTACCGTATATTCGACCATCAGTGAGGTACATTAAACGAAGCTTACTCGCCCGTAAATTTCTAGAGGTCGACCTGCTCCTTCAAAGTTTTCGCCGAAGTTATGTCCCAGATTTCTTAAACTGTGATCTAGACAGGCCATTGTGATTGCATAGTCAATCAGGCTCCGTTAAGACACCTTAAACTAGGGTTTCAAGGAGCAGAGACGATTCTCAAGTATCATGGCGGAAGACTTGATGAGCTTCAGCTTTGCACCGAAGGTCCTCAGTGCAACAAAACAGATTTGTGAACAAAAAAGAAAATCCTCATTTTCATATAAATCTTCTTCTGCTTGCTTCAATGGGAAGTAGGTAACCCATCTTACAATATAAATAAGACAGCTTATTTTTCCTCCACTGGATCAGTAGGCATCAAAAACACAACAGCACGGTTCAGTTCACTGCCTGTTTAATCTGGTGTGCCACGAAATACAGATAATCTCTGTTGTCCCCTATTTATTGCATGTCAGCAACTGCTCGATGCAAGGCGTATTGTGTGAAACAGCCCCAAACTGGAGATTCCAAAACATTGTCAACGTTGTCATCTGAAGATTAAAAGGAAACGTAGTTTTCAGGAGCATACTCATTTTGTGAGTTCTGGAGAACAGCCTCCAACTTTCCTCCTTCCTGTTTGCCATTAATGTTTAAGTATCAGTTTTTATGTTGATGCGTTCACATTGATCTTCAGCACGTTCACGGATGCTGGCCACCGGTTTCGGACAATTTTTCCCAAGTGGTGGACGTGCCACCCTTTAAATCGCGTAGATTGTCTTAGGAAGGATCTCAATGAGGAAGAGGACTGATTCATTACTGAGCTACTGTCATCTACAGTATCTCTAAGTGCCATAGATAGTCAGGTAGCAGAAATGGTCAACCAGGGTAGAGATCAGGTATGCGTAGTGCATCGATTACTCCGGTGAAGAAGATGGGGGTGAAAAAGGATTGTTTTAAAACGCAAACGATATTCTGGGTAAATTTCATCCATGTTAGTCTCTTAGAGTTTGTCATCCCCACCTAAACATAGTCACCAGATGATAATACCCACAACGACAACCGTTGACAGGTGCAAGTTAATTTCGTGAAACTAAAAATGCTTTCGACGGCCTCAACACGACTCACATGCATAGGTGAGCATTAGTCCAACTGATGATACGCCATGCGTTGCTATATCTCAGTCATGCGCCATCGCAATATTTCCTGAAGTCATGGAACTACATACCTCAACGCTATAGGAAATATGCTCAAACAAAATATTTTGGTTCACAGTGTTTGTTCACAATATTATTAAAATTGCTATGAAAATATACCACAAAGTAATAAAACGACACAGTGAACTGTTTCTGTGTTCAGCTACACTGAAAACTAGATGCTCACAAGATTGGCCTCCAAGGTGTCCTAGCTGACACAGCAGTTTTTTTATTCATACATACGAAGCAGTCAGTTACATCTTGTGAGCAGAATGATTCGTGCATTTTGGTCAAAGTTCAGATTGTCAATTGATCAGCTGAGAAACGTCCCAGAGCTCAGTTCTTCTAAACGTATCGACCTAAAAGCCTATCCTAATGTACAAGAAAAAATAAGCCTTCGGTATAGCTCACATACCATATTAAATCTCAGGCTATTTGTAATAGATGAAATGGCTCTGACTTAAGCATACACCTGCCTACGTAGAGTTTTATAATCTGTGGCATTCAGCCCACACAACAATGCAACCATGCCGATTTGCAAAGATGTTTTTTGCTCTGACCCTGAGAGAGTGCAGTTTACAAACCAGACCTCTGGGGTTCGAAGTCTTGCAGATTACTTGATAGCCTAGTAGAAACCGTTTGATTTGGCCAGGCTGCTCAACATCGTCAAAAAATATACGGCAAACCACAACACCTCACTGATGTGTATTCTTCTGGGGTAAAACAGTAAGGCGTGTTTTTTCTGTTCTTCTGAGAAACCTTAAAGCAACGTTACGATGCGCTCCCGGTGAAAAAGTCGAGGAAAACGGGATACGGACACACGTTCTAGCCTTGAGGTGTCCCTGTTTTCCGTCCTGATAATCCACAGTCTGGTATTTTTACAGTCATTTTGACTGGGTGTGCCTAAAAATGTTGATGTTCATATCAGAGTCACAAAATATTTATTATGACAACTTCAAAGGACTCGTTCATATGGTTGTGATATAAGACGTGCGTGGTGGACTACTGGGCGCTTTTCTCATACTTGTGACTTGATACGCAGTAGCAGAAATTCTTTAAAGATGCGAAAATTAGGCAGTGCTCTTTGTTCACCAGTCTGGAATAACCATTTCGGATACAGCCGTTCTTAAAAAGGCACTCATTGCTATTAGGTAACAACTGTGGCAGATTTTCTCATCAAAGCGCATTTTACACTTTCGATGGGATCACATAAATTGTTGACATTGCTGAGGACCTTCCAGATATTACACATTTCAACTAAGTCGTCAATGATGCGTGAGTATCCACCCATTGAAGACGATACCCAATGTGCTGGTGATGTGGGGAAATTGTTTTTTTTTTCATTTTTCGGAATTTTTTTCAGAAATTATCTTCTGGCAGTTTTTGTTCAGCTCAAGTGGACATTTTTACCTCGGGGACTGTTTTACATCTTTCGAATAATGCCTTGCTGCATTAGGTCTCAATCGCAAATTCGAGCATGCCTCGGTCAGGACAACTTGAAGGTTGTCTCCCCTACTGTTATTCATCCTTGGAAGTGACTCGTTCAAAATGTGAGTGACAGCATATTTTGACTCCTGATGACATTTGATGACATCTTGTATATTCGAATAAACTCGTTAAAAACAAAAGTTCTTTTTGTGATCTTCGTAGTCGTGATGCTTCGTAACACGACAGAATGAATACGACTATCTTTACTGCTTGCGTTCGCTTAAAGCCAAGGTGACAAAGCATCCAGCTCTAGGTGAACGATCCATCAACGTACCACCTACAGTCTGCACTAAAAAACAATGGTAGAATGCTAGGCTTTGTTGCATGATTTCTAAACAAACATGTTCTTGGTTGGAAAATTTAACTAACCAAATCCAGGATCATGGTTTCACCGTCTCAAGCACATGATTTACAGATATATCGTCGAACACTCATCCAAACACTAAATTTATGCTATAATGGCAACTCATCAGTCGCGGTCGACGAAGCCAGGTTACCACAGGACACAATGAATGGGCACGTATTACTGAATATGTGAATATATAGAAGCTTCTACCTAACCTACAAGTTCTTGGTTTGAAATCCTCTGTAGGTGACTTTTTAAGAGCTCCCAAACTTGCCAATGCCTAATAGCACAACTTGTAGAATGTTCCGCCAGTTTTACATCCGGGAAAACCACCGACAAAAACAATTATCAGTATAAGTGTTCATGATCTCCACGAAAATTGGATGTATTAACAAATTGTCGTCCTGTGTAATGTCGTCAAGTGAAACGTTGCACTCAGTGGCCTCGACATGTGAAAGTGGTCAAGCAGAAATGACAATTGACCAATCAAACCGCTTGCAATACTAACTCGCTATTGGTGCACTCTCTGTCGTGGTGTTGCATAACAGGCAGTTTCGTTGTGAGTAGTATACTACTCACAAGCGACATTCGGGAACAAAAGGGCAAGCCCCAACGCCAGGAAGACGACGGACCAGAAGTGACTATTGGAATAGTGTGTACGCGCTATGGGAGAAGTGCCACCAGGGCGAATGACAACGTACTGCCACCCAATGTATGTGAATGCACGTCAGCCGTGCAAATGAGTGTACACGTTTGTGGTCCCATGTTTAACATGACCTGTACGGGAGTTCGTGCAATAAACGAATTTGCAGGTCAAGCGTCTTTGCGGTCACAACAGTGGTTAGTCAGTCTGTATCTTGGCGTTTGACTGGAAGCTTAGTTAATCATGAAGTTGCGTGGAATGTCGTATTGTTAATTACATTATTTTGCATCATGATGATTGGTTTGAGTATTTATTTGACGCAAGCTGAACGCCAGTCAGATGTGCTAGCACCTTCCGTCCTCAACCATATTTCCAGCCATATTTTTTCGATAAGAACCACTTAGTAAGAGCTATCCGTAGTGCATCTCCTCGCCTCAAAATCTTTTTAATATAAGTGGTTTTTACGTGAACGAGAGATATACAGAATGTCCGGGCACTGAAAATATTCATTTGGATCCGTTGTGTTCATTCGGCCAATTTACCGTGTACCTCGACTGAGTGCAGATTATTCTCCTGACAGACCACATTTTCATCGCCGTGTCAATACAATAATTTTGTTAACAGGACACAAATTAATTTAGCATGATCGGTAGTGAATGGTCCTCCAGAACGACTTAGTACGTCAAATGTAAGCTAAGACTCAGCAAGTTGGCGTTTGTAGAATCATCAATACAGTATTGTCGCTGTTCCGACGAAGTTGCCAAGAGGATTACAAAAGTTTATGTTGACCGTGTTTCGAAAGTTCAGTGAAGACACGAGCATAAAAATCCTTTAAACTTCCATGCAGATTACTGACTAAGATTAACAAGACTTGTAAATGGCGATGCGAAACTCTGATGAATGTTACTTAAGTCGAGTTGGCGAAATTAAAGAAAAACCCAAAACAGTCAATCCACCAATGAATATGTGGTAAGGTTCGAGAATCTCGTTAAGTCGTTTAGCTTTGTGAACGCTTGAAGAAAGGCTTACTCAGAGATGGGAAGGTTTTTGAGGTTCAAGGTGGATATACTATGCAGGAAATTCTGAAGTTCTCTCGAGTTACTACCGGTTAGGTCACGTACTCCGTATGCCAGCTGATCGTTTACCGTACCGGGCATTATATACTGAGACCACCAACAGTTGGGTGAAACCACGTGGTGGTCAAGCGACAACGTGGTCACGAAATATGAGAACCCTGACTGCTCCACTGAGTAAAGTGGGTAGGTGTCGCCTGCCTGGATGGGGTCCTCGTGATCACTCAAACCGCTGGTTAGAGACGCTATCCGAGATGGCGGCGTGTCGCAGTCAATGGCGTACCTGCATCCATACCATTTCTAGTTCTTCGCTTAGACTTCTATTAATTTTCAACCTTCTTAGTAACGTTTTCTTCTAGGATATTCCACGTCACTGTTGAGGTGAGCGGCAGCCCGAGCCACAGTACCTTTGGTCAGGCTCATGGCTGATATGATGATGATGATGATGATGATGATGATGATGATGGTATGGCGTATCGACATTCATAAATTTGAGGAAGTTGCAAATTGCCAAAAACGGATGTTTAAGATGAGTAGAATCAGCTGATACGGATTCGATGGGGTGTAGAATAATTCACCTTCGAATTTTATGCTCATAAACAAGCTCAAATCAAAGCAAGTTTCCCAATTTCTGGAAAGACGAGCAAGAAATGCCGTGAATGAAACGAGTTTGCCAGTTAGCAGTATTCATCGGCTAATGAGATCAGGGAGAATTCTGACAGAAAACACACTTCACATTGTCTCCTCTCCAGGCGATCAAGCAACCTGATCATTACTCACAAGCGAAAGTGGTTGAGCGTTCACATATGATAATTCGGTCGTGCCTAATGTGAGGTCAATGGCGCAGTGGTAAACACGGTTGCCTCATGAAAAGAATGGCCGGAGTTCTCAGTGGCAAGGATATGCACTACTGACGAGCTCTAATGAGAGCGAAACTCGAGTCTAGTGCTTCTTTTCGAAAGGGGCCGACTGGAAAGTCTATGGGAATGCGACAGCTGCGATCAATTGTGGGTGATGTTCAATCTATATGAAAACCAAAATCCCCTACTACTCATTAGAAAACGCACCGTTAGTGAAGTTCCGGCAGACAGACTCCAATTTCAGCTTGTATGGAATTGTTAATAACCGATAATGATATTTCCTCAAAACTAGAGTATCAGCTAATATTATCCCATCCGGAGTTGTTGAAAGGTATTACCATCCAGGTCACACTATAGGAATGTTGTCCAGGACCAATGGCAAAATGCACCTGACACAGGGCACACTACCTGTCTAATCAGACAACGAGTAGTCTTCACAGTAAAGGGTATTACGATAATATCCATTGTAGCTTATATCCGTTTCCTAATTTCGTTGAAAATTGACAACTTTCATTTGGACTTCTGTCTTCACGTTGTCTTTAGTCCGGCTTGCTTAATATTATTCAGTTGTAAATGAATGGCTTCAGCCTCCCTCACCTAGTAATTCAATCGTATTCCGACGTGCAGTTATTAAAACAATGTGGAGTTTTATCAGGATGCGTTCTTACTTCGTTAAACGACAAGTGTTTGGGTAACCTGTAATAAGTATAATGTGATCTCCTTAATGCTAACGCGTTGTTGATCTGCTTATTTTTTTCAGTGACTACAGATACCACCCACTGAGGGTTTTGTAATGGTCGTATTGCAACATCGTGGATGGGAGACAGGAGTTGTTAGGCTGGTTCCCTCATCGCCTACTCATTGGAGAAATGCCTACATAACCGGAAACATAATGAAGTACCAAGAATGCGCCTCAGTCTCTGTCCGTTGAATTCGGCATGGAAAAACACGGTGCTATTCGCACCAGCTGTTCTTCTCAGGAAAGTAGTCTTCTCAAATCAACATGAAGAAACATCCTAATTTTGCCTCTCGCTGCTCTAATCTTATGTATCTGCTCCACAGTTATACGTGAAAACAACTAATTGTGCATCATCGGCTAAAGCTAATGTTGTGAGCCAACAACGCGGATGGCGTAGGGGTTGCTTATTCGGAAAACCAACATATGGGATTATGCGTTTCAACACAACAAACAAATCCACTCATTTGCATACAACAGTTGATCCCAAAACGTCACGATTGTCACGGTTGCCAATGCCCATTTATTGAATGTACCGGAAACCATTTCATGCCAAGCTACACTTCGGTGTTTGTATTTTTTCTGCGGTACTTCAATGTCAAATTCCATGCTCCTACCTCGTTACTGAATAGTAGTGATGTGAGCAGTATAGTACGAGTGCCCTTCCTCAGTACACTAATTTGTTACATCACCCAGTAACTCTTGGGTAACTGTAACCTATATATGTTTATTTGTGCCAGTATTTCGGGAGTTACTGTTGAGTTCAGTCCACCGGACTTAGTCACGACGCTAGACGTCAAGGTGACAACGAACAAACGACAACGACGGTCGGTTGATACGAACGAAAAATAGATATGGTTGACATAACTTACTTGCACCTAACGTATTTGTTGCTTCCTCGTTGACAATGAACCGTGAGTACGTTGGGGATACACCAATCAGAAACGGCCAGTGCACTCGCATTTGCTTTCATCGCAACACCTTATAGTCATCACAACCTATGCTATCTAGGGTTCCTTTGCTTACGACACTTCAATTCACGGTAGTGCAACTGTTGCGAAATAAACCTTCGCGTGTCCATCTGAACCCTATTCCTCCAAACTGTCCAGTGCGCATACAAGTCTCTCCGAATTCTAAAATCGATGATACAACGCGAAAGACTTATTTGGAAGACATTATGGCATCACACCATCTGACTATCAGGATTTCGCTTACCTGCTTTCAGTTACCTTCATAACAGCTGCTTAGGAACCCATGTTTTGTTTATTCTACGGACCTGTTCTGTCCAACGAAGCTGATTAAGTATCAGCACGGCTTCAATTCCGCCCGTGTCTGTTCACCGAAGTACCTCATTGTTCGGAACCAGACTCAATCACCGAATACCCAAGATGCGTCATAGACAGTGTAGAGGGAAACGGCTCAGATGCCGCACTGTTCACTAAAATATTCACCAATTTTTACTGCCCTATAACAGTAGGAAGGCATTGTTGCGCGGCAAACACCATCTTCACGCTGCGTCTCCTCCAGACATATCTTGGAAGATATCCAAATGCAATCCTAACCGTCGTCACACTAACTCGAAACTAGCTGTCTACAGAGAGATCTCTCGACAGACTGGTACCCAAGGGGCGGAAGTCTGTGCAGCTATCCACAATGCCTCCACTGTTTACGGATTCCAGGTACAAGCACATCACTTCCGCCCGTGGAAGGCTGAAAGAAAAAATGTGTTACATGTGTTGATACCCGAACCAAATTTAGATGCAGTGGCCGCGAAATATGTAACCCATCGTTAAAGCTCTTTTTCGCTGTGATTAAATAGCTCACTATCATCTGCAAATAACGGCACGCGCATTGTTGATTTACGTATTCGTCTTGGGTTGTCAAAACGTCGAATATCCAGCAGGCGGCCATCCGTGCGGTATTCAACGTCCACACCGTCCTGAAGAGTAATTGTTAGTATTGCGGTTAGCCATAAACCAAATAAGTTTGGAGCTAGGACATAACCCTGCTTCTCGTCATTGAAAAATCGGAAACAACAGAGGCCGATCTACGTGATTACATGATTGCCTTCATACTCACATGCAACGCCAATTAAATTGTCGGACTTAACTGAATTCCCACATTTACCAAGCACCGCCCACACTGTCACATGATTCACGGAATCAGACGCCCTGGTGAAATCCACAAAGAGGGCATACAAACGGTAACATCTCAGGTAAACAGCAGCTACAAGCTGAAAAACCGTTCTCGTCTGTGAGTTCTCTAATCGTCTAGAATCCACATTCGGTTTCCACCCGCATGATCT
>LOND01007785.1:9536-21935 GCA_014220965.1 Paragonimus kellicotti | reverse complement strand
TTTGCTACCTGCTAAGTTATTACGAGAGTAGTTTGTCGCCTGCTACAAGAGAACTTGATGTCATATGTTCGATATTATGAACAACCCACATGAGAACATGCTCGCTCATCACAGAAAGACGGAGATAGATTATACTATTTACGGACGGGCTAGCAATAGCACCAAATTAAACACCACGTTGGACCCCCACCTGGTTCTCCCTTAGGCGTAAGTATCCTTTTGTGTAAAGTCTTTCATTTCAGGACAGTTGTATGTCTCCATTGTATTTTCAAGCCACAAAAGTGATTTATGATTGGTCTAGCGGAGTCAATGTTTGCGGCTTTCTTGATCCCGACTGCACGCATTGACTATGTCCGAGAGAATATTTGAGTTATTAAAATTGTCAAAATGAATGACTTTTGCATAAGGGATCCTTCCTTATGCCTAGAGGGAAATCAGTATGTGAAACGGCGTAGTTTTCAGGGTATTAACTGCCACACTTACATTTTTCAGCAACTATAATGATATTTTAACACCTAACCGAGGCTGGCAGTGTACTAATATGGTTTAGTCCAACCCCGAATGAAAACAGGCTGCTCAGTCGAACGGCACTCGATCAGCCTCAACCATCCTGGGATGGAATGGCGATGAGCGTTTATTGGTGATTTGTGTATGGTTCACAAGGCTCCTCGCGTGTGTCTTTGCCAGGTGTAGGCGGCAGTTTTGTTTACCCAACAGCATGTTGCCAATGTTGACCATCCACTCTCGCATTTGTCTTGCCCACTGAATGGAAACTGACAGGCAATTTGGGCACACCAGTTCTGTGTACATCTGATTCTTATCCCACTGATAAGAGATTCATACTTAAGTGTCTCTCCTGTTGTAAAGTGCACACATTCACATGTGCGCGCACATCCACACAGGATGATACAACCAACCATGCAATGGTAACCACTGTCGTCTAAATCGTTTGAGGCAAAAGTGTAGACTTGATGAAGCTAAGGGGCTTGTGAGCACTCGGAGGTTAAGGGGGACGGAATTGTGATGCCAGTTTGGCCAATTAAGGTTTCATACCTATGCCTCCCAGTTGCTCCATCTTAGGGGGGAAGCATGGAATCTGTGTATCATACGTGACTATCTCCCTCAACGAAATGTTGAACTGCATTATGTGCTTGTCAGCAGTTTGCCACCTCACTGTGATAGAGTTTGTGAGGCTATCGGTATTTCATGAACACTTGGCCTAGCACAGCTGGCCTGACTATGATGGCTAACTCCGAGCTAAAATGTTGAATCAATGCGGGATTTCGCGTTTTAGCCAAATTAAAGAGGTCAAAATCTGCCTCATGTTTGTTTTCGTTTTATATTAACACCATAGTAGTGAGGAAATTCTGAATCCGAAAACCGCCATTTTGACCAGATTAGATACTCTAACTGTCCGTGAATACTGAACAATGTTAACGGGCTCTCATCACGAATGCAAGTAGGCTGTTCTCACGGAAGCTGTTTCACTGTTAAATACAAGTCAACTTTGATGTTTAGTTTTCGTCAACCCAATATGTCTGTACATTCTCTACGAATGGTCATTTCTATAACTGGTTGCAAATACCTACCAAATATTAAGTATGGCGATCAGTTTTCTATACAGGAAAATTTTGTCAACCTAATGGTTTATGTCGAGCTGTTCGCAATGTCCACTTTCTAGATAGTCCGCCACGGAGCTTCCGCTGGAAACAGTCTGCAACAAACGGCATGTTTTGGAACACAATCGAAACGTGTTATTCGCGCGCTTTGAGCGACTGTCAATTCAGTCATACGTTTTCCTCGATAAAGCAGTACCCTACCGAATCGCTCGGGTGATTAGAACATAATCAAGTAGAAGGATTTCGTGTTTATCTAACTAAATCCTGGCGCCCTTCTAAGCTTAGTTGATCTAGTCGTCAATACAATCTGAGGTTTGTCTTTAACTTAATACCATAAGTGAACATATTGGTGTTTTCCGTATATAGCTTTTACAGGAGCAGTAACTCACACGATAAAGTGCGTTACAGTAACAATTGTCACTATGAATAGGGTGGATCGAATTGGTCTATGGTTGTTTATTGGGAATAGAATCATGAAAAGCAGTTAAATCGACCGGTTGTCTACTTTTTGTTATTAATCGTCGTGTCTACTGGAGACTTCGTCAGTCGTTTGAGAACAAACCATTTTTTGCCGGTGTTCACTGTCAAGCTTGTTCAAGAAAGACGGCCCTACTATGCAGAACGCATTTCATACCGAGGATTGAGGGACAGTGGATCGTTGGGAGGTAAACCAATTATGTGGCAATCGGTGTGTGATCCGCCTCATAGTCAGTGTTTGTCGTAGTCTCACACTTTCCCGATTGACTTAATCGGTTTCTAGACTCATCTGGTATAGACAATGAGAACCAGAGTTGGGCTGTTGTTCGTTTGAATGACCTGTTGTCTCAAGTAACCTCAAACACAAGTTCATGGTTTTTCTCAATGCGTGCATCAGCTCGTGTTATCATTACCCGAGGCTATTACCTTCATACGTCGTCTAGCATGAGGCGAACACCAATCGCACTTACGTGTTTAGCTAAAGTAAACTGGATTATATTTAAGTAGCCTAACCAAACAGCCGGATTAGTTATGCAGTCCTTCAAGTATACCGCACATCTTGATGGACCTGACCGACGTTGGAAGAGATGAATTTGTTCCAACTTTAATCGTCAAACTTAGATCTGCTATCAGCCTAATATTGTCGGAGAGCCGTGATCGTGAGCACGTCCAATCACATTACCAATAAACAACTTTATTGATAAATGGATTGAGAATAACACAACGTTATGAGCAAGTTGTAATACTCTACGTTTCAACCACCTCGGGTGGCCTTCCTCAGGAGTGTTGAATTCTTTTTGCTCATTTCTCGATCTAATGACCTTCACGAACGATTGTAATTCCAGCATGAAAACTGGTGTAGCCTACCGAGGACTTACGAGCTTAGCACAACACTGACTGCGCTGACGGTAGTTTAATCCAAAGCGTGTGTAGTTTGACTCGCACCGATTGTACGGGCCCATGTAAGAACCTGAATACGGCCGGCAGTTCCCCTACCACAAGCACATGCTTTGACTTGTCCAACGGTTGACTGATTGACTGAATTGCCCCCTGATTCCCAGCCCGATAAGGCACACGCACGATCAGCACATGAATGATGTTCGCATCTGTCAACTGGCCTGCACACCATACCGGACTGCGTGCACACCAGTGTATGCTGTTTGCACATCGGTGTGTTTGTGCGCGTATGAACCACATGTGTGCGGAGCCTAGGGGTGCGCAATGTCAACGATGTACTTTTGCAGTACCTCGTTTGATGTCACATCCGTTTTGTTCGTGCCCCCCTCTCGTTCTGCTTGTATAGGTCTCACAGTCTTGTACGTGTCTATGTACCTTAGTAGATGAAATGCTTTAGACCCGGTGACACTGCGCGCGGGTGCTCAAACTGGTACATTCGCGAGCGACGCAAACAGGTGGATTGGATCCACACAACTGACAAAGTGAACCACTGAGAACTTTGATGACCGTTACGATCACTGTTGCCTTACTCGGGGCGGCAGTTGTGTCCCAAACGATATTCGTTTGACGGCATGAGGTCACGGTTTGACGTAACGACAGGGGAAAAGAGGAATCCAATGCGATCGTGGCTCCCCGCGTGTTTACCAGTTGTGTTATTGTCACACCATGCCAGTCAAAATGTCTCTTTACCACACATGAGAACCGTTTCGAACGCATCGTGTCGCTCGTATGAGCTGTTCCGTACCAATCTACTATCCCCCCAGGCTGTGATAACCTCCTCGGTTAGTTGATTATCGCTTTTCGTGGGATCATTGAGGTAATATTCAGATACACGTTAGCCCATGTTCAGAAATGCATTTGCTAATTGGTGCAGGCTTCCAAAGTCACGGTGTTGACTGGCTGTGACATCTAACCCATGGCGCACATTGATATGCAATTTGTTCACACCTCGTCAGTGTGGATGCTCTCAGAAACGCAGCAAACCTGCCTTGGGGTGTCGGTTTGAGATTGAACATTATAATCTATTTTATCCAGCCGCGGCTGTGTTTCTTAGGATTAAAGCTAAGCGATCGCATCAAATTTATTATTATTATTATTATTATTATTATTATTATTATTATTATTATTATTATTATTATTATTATTATTATTATTATTCACCTTACACGGGATTGTCTTGCCGAGCAGCGCGGAGACGTAATCCGATGTCACACGGCGAAGATTAGACTCTACACCTTTGCGAGCATCACATTACTATTGAAATAGATACTCGGACAGAATGAAATGAGCAACGCTAGTAAGGGCTTCTTGTTATGATTCAGTGAGGGAAGCATTTTTTGGGAAGATCAGACAGAGATGTATATATGAGAGAGACGGCCGACCTTTACGGTAGCTGGCTGACGCAAACGTCAATGTTGAACAGTATACATTATGGACTGTTCTTTTTGGGGAGTTACCTGGTACTGGAACTGGTTGTTGTTACGGTTGTTTAAAGGGTGAGGGCATCCAAGTTTGACTGATCCGGTGTCTTGAGTTGATCCTTCGGAAAGATGACGGAAACCCGCCACTTTCGTTTCCTACCGGACTGCTGCTTGCACGCATTCTGTCGAGCCTTGCAGTCATGACTTAGGCAACTCACCGTAGCCACGACTTTGAGTATTTGATGTGTCTGGTTGTCGTGTTAATTCATACATATCTATCTTGGCTGTAAAGGGCTCCGTCCAACGTTAAAGGAGACGTCTTCTTTTGCAGACAAAGTGTTATAATGGAGTCAGCTGCTTATTACGTTCCTATTAAAGCGAATATTTTTGACGGCTCCTGCACATCATATCGATAAACATGCGGACGGAAGTGAAATTTTCCACAATGTGAATTTTTGCATCACCGTTGCACTCCATCCATTCAGTTAAAAGATTTTGGCAAGCATACGCGATTCAAATAAGTGAGTTGA
Source organism: Paragonimus kellicotti (assembly GCA_014220965.1). Lineage (NCBI taxonomy): Eukaryota > Metazoa > Platyhelminthes > Trematoda > Plagiorchiida > Troglotrematidae > Paragonimus > Paragonimus kellicotti. The sequence goes on along the minus strand of LOND01007785.1, from coordinate 16,931 downwards.
ACACCTGAGTCGCAATGTATTAGTGTTTGCGATCATTTATGAGGGCATCGCGCCAGTGAGATCAATACAGTTCATATCATAAGCAGATTGTACAGGTTACGATCACGAGGAACGACATTTTACACAATGTCCTTTTTCAGATCATTGAGTATCGGATTGAGATCTAAGATAAAAAGAAAATGAGTAAGTTGTAAATATTTACTAATTTGCAAGCTGGTTGTCCCGTTTGTCTCAGACTAACTTGAGACCGTAGATCAGTGTTGATGTTAAGAACACTAAATGGAACTGTGAAGAAACACAATCAAGCTTAGTTTCCTAGATTGCATTGTAATTTTTGCAAAGTATAGTAACATAAGTAATAGGTGTCTAACGGAAGAAATTATTAAAATGCCATCTAGGAACTTGAGGCAGACTGAGTTTCTGCATAGTTACAGTTAGTGCTCTCAGCATCAACACTGATCTACGGACTTCATCGAGTCTGAGATAAGTGACACAACTGATTTGTAAATGACTTAGCACTCACAAATGTCAGCGTCTGTTGTTCTTGTCCTAGAATGTGTGATCAAAGTTTATCGTGTACACATATCTGATGGATGGCAACAACCACGAAGTCGGTCATGTGATTCCGACTAGTTTTGATCATATTACTTGTGCTACCATACCTTGTAAAAATGGATAATATTAAGTAACTCATTACTGCTGTTACTCATCTATACTTCCTGTATGCCGTTAAGTGTCTGAACCACAATTGGAGACTGCCGACAAGACGGAACACTCACGTCCGCTGTGAAACACACAGTAAGGACTGATTAGTGTCAGAAATTACTGTCTGGGTCACAGGTCTCATTATTTTCATGTCTAATTGATAGTGAAAGAAACCTGGCGAGAAAGTGATGTGTAAGTGTGTTTGTCTGTGTTTGATCGATTCCACTCCGAGTGTGCGCTTTGTCAAGTGTGCAGTTGGAAAGTGGCTGAAGTCTAAAGGAGCACGTTAGCCCTCGCCGATTGACTGGTTAAGCGCAAGCTATCAATCTCCACTGACAGAAAGTGTCTGGGTCTCCATGTCATCCTGAAGGTGTCAACCGACCTCGGACCTGTGTATTGACTGTTTCAGGTTACAAACACTCAGACGTCAGATCAGGGGGATAGAATGAGGTTTGTATTGTGCTTGGTTGTGAGGTCTTAGCAAACACTGATCTTCTGCATCCTACCGATGGCTAGACTGGTACTCGATAATCTTGTCAGACGCGATCCTCCTGTCAGTTCTGTTAGATTAGACCTGTGACCGATCGGATCCAGACACATTTGCTCTCTCTCATACAGGGGTCTTGATTTTTCATGCACGCGTATTCTCCACAGGTTTAAAGAAACCGGAAGTCAACCCCCCAGTACTGGAACCTAACCGAACAGAATCAAGCACCTGTCTGAAGGAAACATCTAGCTGGGTAAATGACGATCTGGTTGAGAGCAAACAGTTGAAAGCACTGCGATTACTGATGCAACTTTTACCAACTCCGAACAAGCGAGTACTGAGGCGATTGCTTCAACTCTTAACCCGTGTGGTTCGTCTGCAGTCAAAGAACCGAATGAACAGCTCCTGCTTGGGCACTGTGTTCGGCCCGGTTCTATTCCCTGAAGGCATGCTTCAAGACTCAGATTCCTGCTTGAAAGTGAGTATAGATACATGCGCGTTTGTTAGTCAAGTTGCATTTTGGCTTCCACGAAATTACACGAGGGAACAGCTGACCGACAACGTTTTCGGTAGTAGAGTGAAAAGTGTTTATGCACTTTAGCCGAATTATTCTTTAATCGTGTGTTTGATCGGTCATCATAATACAACCGTATTCAACAGGGTAGGACTGTTAGAAATGTTCTACACCGCTGATTTTCCCGAAGAGCATCACTGATTCATTTATAGTCCACAGAAGAAGATGGTTGCCCTTCGAGGCAAAATGTTAGTGTACAGAACAGCTTTCGATAAATTCCAACCATTGGTTGGCACAAATACCATAAGATTACTTGATAATTAGGAAACCAGTGATAGAAAATAACTAGAGAGATAAAGCGATTGATTAACAATCAGACACGATTTTACTGTGGATTTCGCTTCAGATAGTCAGCGTTGATTGGGCTAGGTATGTGTTAGCTGAAATTTTGTTTTCACGATTCCCATGGAAATTTTCACTTATTTGATACTCATCTTGTTCTAACAATCCGAGATTACAGGCTAGCTTGTTTAGTACTACTAATAACTTCCTGTACACTGATCGGTACACTGTTAACGTTTTAGGTATCATACAGATTGAACATCACCCACAATTGATCGCAGCTGTCGCATTCCCATAGACTTTCCAGTCGGCCCCTTTCGAAAAGAAGCACTAGACTCGAGTTTCGCTCTCATTGAGCTCGTCAGTAGTGCATATCCTTGCCACTGCCGGTGATGTTCAATCTATATGGAAACCAAAATCCCCTGCTACTCATCAGTTCTAGGTATCGTTGTTAGAACGTTAACTTCCACTAGTAGAGAACATTATCACCCGTGTTGTGTGGCAAACACGTTTGGTGCTGGACAGTATTGGTTCGGCAATAACGTTTCAAACAGCCATACTAGCGATTGCTTATCTGTGCCATCTTAGATGACGAAATTACGTAAATTTTACTCTGTATCAGTACTGTCTGCTATGTTCTATACGTTTTAACATCCAGACCATTCTAGTGGAAAATTCTTGCCAGCTATTCGCATTTGACAGTCTTTGTCTTCGCACGATTGTTGATGTGTTGTAGAGTCATCATTTGAACAACGAGACTGTCGATTGACAAGCTGAAGATTTGGCAATGTAACTGTCATCGTAATCTCATATTCGTGTGTTGGTTACGTTTTTTATTATTGCATCTCATTTGCTGACTCGTGAGATCTTACATGAAGAATCTGGCGTCTTTTGGACAAAGCAGCACGACTGTCAGTGAAAAAATCTATTGAAACATTAGACGACTGACTTTGCCTCAACGCGCCTACTTGGTTCTGAAACTAAATAATATACTATATCCGCGGCACAGGGCACTGTAATATATATGATACACCATCATAATCAATGTAACACGCGTGAAGAATTTTCTTGTTCTTGAATACAGAGGAATAGGTGACAATCAATTGCTTTCAGTAATTTATTATCAAGTCGATTCATTCGTAGATCCGACGAATTTAAAACATCATACAAACACTAGAAAGAGATTCAGTGCAATATTATTGGATCATATAAGGCGTTACGAACTGCCGAGAAACTATGGTATGGTCTCATTCAATGTTAATGATGAGTTGTTCGGAGTTTCACACACCAGTACTTCAAAGAGTGATGACGAGGAGTTTGAGGAGGAATACAGGCTGATGGTTTCTACTAGACTTGTACAAACTTGTGTGAACCCATGCAGTTTTTTTGCATACGATATACATATGATCCAACGTGTTAGGGTGTGCAAGTAATGCGGTTATATTACAGTATACCTATTTGTGGCGGTTACTTTGAATCCGCATAAATTACAGTTCTCGACAGTAAGGTATGCATATCTGTAGTGACATTCCGTTTTGTTCTAGCCTTCAAGACCTGTGGCTGCAGAATGCCACGAACGATGTAAGCGCCTTGCTTCCATGACCACCGTCCTGGTCGATGCGGGCCTGGATATTTTCCTACTGCCTAAATCCCTAGCCGAAGATGTACACACAAACAGCGAATACCTGTCAGACCAGACTAACTCACGTGGTCCTGACAGCTCCAACCCGACTGCGACCGCTTCCCTTACCTATTCACCCAAATCAGTGACAACTAACCAATCCCGAGGTTTTTTCCTCCAGGGGAAGACTGCTTCGCCATGTCTCGCTTCTCCTAGCAGTTGCCAAAATGTTGAAGACTCACCGCCTTTGCGTACCGGAATACGGTTTGCTACCCCAACCTTATCCAGTGCCGCTTTGTGTATTCTGGGCTCCTCTTCACCTCAGCGAGTGACCCCATCTCCGTCGACCACCTTACCTGCGGACTTTTGCAGGATTCCGGATTTAATTCAGCTTCCAACTACAGTGTATTGCTGTTTGTCAGAAAGTGAGCACAAAGAGCCACTGTACTCAACAGACGGATGCTTCTCTACAGAACTTTCCAGGCTACACGACTCGTTTGCTGCGGCTAGCTTCCAGCTGCCAGGTTCCAATTCAGCGTTCCTTGAACCTCTAGTGTCTAATCTTCAAAACTCCACTCCAACCGTGCTGGCTCGGCGGAGTTCTTTCACTGTACTGCCAAGAAGGGGAATTGAGCTCGTCAGGGAACAGGACATGGTGAGTTACCCGTGTGTAACAGAATTTGCTACCAGGAGCGTTCATTTTCACATTCTCATTATGATTCCGTATTGTCTAGGTACCAATCAGTTCATGGACGAAAGTTCTTTGGATCTCTAGGTATTAGAGGGATTGCAACGTGTGTGTTGCGAAGATCAGACAGACTCATTCAATAGTTTACCAAATAAGCGATGTGGGATCAAGGGTGAACACTTATATTAAAAATGGCTGTTCCATTCAAGTGTCGGAATGTGAACAACAAGACTATGTGATCTTATTACGATGAAATGAATGTCTGTATTTCACTGTATTCTACAAGAGCTCAGTGAAACTCAGTGGTGACGACATCGACTACCAGCCGTACACGGTTGCGGATTCGAGTCTTGGTTGCCTCGGGTGCTCGTGATTAGATCTAGATAGCTTGTTATTATGTGGCCGGTATGCGACCAAGTAAGTCATACTGATGCGGAGTACGAGGATGAAATTACGAGTGATGTTATCCATGCGTAGTTATCCCTTGCCTTCAGTTACTATGACCGCCGAATGCGAATATGGATGTTTTCAACCGTGTACGCAAGAATTGTTCGCATCGGTTACTCGACAAGCTTTGGATTTAACTTGGATAAGATGTGTGTGGAAAGCTGTTAATTCGAGTCCGGGCTACATTGTAGGTTGTCTAGACTTGGCAGCTTGACAGTACCTAGTCCACATACCGCTTAATGTATCATCTATAAGTAAACAGGTTTGTCACGTGAAAGTAAAATATCTCAGAACTAGAACTAGATGTCCCCCTCGTGAGCCTGACCGCAATTGTTGATTGCCTCCGGATGAGGTGTGTAGATTAGAAAACTATGCAAACCCCACGACCGAATTCTAAAATGGCTAATCATCAATACACCCAAAATGGACTGCTCCAACGTTTGCTATAGTTTTGTATGTTTTAGTTAAACTTGTTGGATCAAAATTGAATTCAAGTATGTTTCACGTTTACACCGAAAACAAAAACGAATGCGTAGTATTGAAAAAGATCCAGTAATCTGGGACCAACGGTTTGCGCTCCCTAGCCACAATTTTAGATAACAGTATCCTGATGACGCAACCTATTTGAATGAAACAGATGGAAGTGAGAAGGGGAATATCTATATATCAAGTATCATTGTAGTGTACGACAAATATACTTACAGAATATGTTTTTGAGATTTCACGATCTCTTTCACCATGAATGTCAACAAAAGATTATTGAAGCAAAACTGTACAAAAGCTTTTTTTATACGCCTCCTTGTTTTTTTTCTTGATAATTTCTTTGTTTCCTAATTGTTTTCAATAAATCGTGGTTTCATATCATTAATTAGGATGCAATGCCGATCACGTTGAGGATCAGGCTTATTTCTTGTTTTGGTTCTGATCGCCGGTAAAGCAAAAACTCCTAGTCACAGAGATAAACTGTAGACAGTGGTACTAGAACTTCTTCTAGTTTCTTTGTCAAGAATTGATCTGACGTGTAGCCTATCCGGAGCACTTGATTGAATGATCTAGCGGAAACTGTATAAAAGTTTTCCATCCCCAATTACCAATTGTATAAAATACCCTTTCAACTGAATAATGGATTTCTCATTCCTGCATTGTGAACATTGTCAGATATCATTTCAGTGAACCAGCTGATAAGTGCAACAATGCTCATTTTCAGACTTTTTGACTCAGAAAGCCACCGTTTTAGACGATTCCATCCGTCAATGCTTTTCTTATGTCCACTAAGTCGTTTTGCTTTGGTATGTCGTAGAAAAAACACATGAAGCATCATAGTTGCGGAAACCCACTAAAATATGCATGAATAGCATAGAATTACTTACTATTGTAGACAACGGTTTACATCTGCCGTACGGTCTTTCATTTCATATACTCAAGGTCCTTCGATAATAACCAGGTCGCGTAATCTAACTTCTTATGCACAACGGCCTGTTTGGTTTTAAGTAAACTACAATGTCCTGAATCACATGAACAGATCCAAAGCCGTTCTTGGATCATCTATTCGGAAAGCAAGCATTATGAAACAATATATAACTGTGATTTTTGATTAGAACGGCCAACTCACTCATGGTTCGTTTGATATTGTGGTGTTTTCTGTTTTCTGAAATGCGACAGCCAACAGATGAGTTACGTGAGTCCGATTCAGGTTTTGTTTTCGCTTTGGCTCTCGCCTGGGCGTTTTTTCGGTTTCGTACGCCTTCGTTCGTTTTTCACGGTGTTCCCAGTTGTGTTCAGAGTATTGGTTTCCAAGCTCGTTAGTAATAGAACACCAGCTAACTGGATGCTGCTAACTCAACTCAGCCTACATACGTCACTGTATAGAGCATGGCAATAAGAATCTGATGATACTGGGGCTACAATAGTGTATTCGTTCAACTCTACGCGGTGTTGACAAAGGTGATCCTCTGTCTTACCACAGCTTAGAAAGGCTTTGGATGATCGTTAGCATTTTATCTCCGAACGATCGATGATAGGTTTGAACACCGATGCTCAGGTAAGTCAGATTCCGTTCATTTAATCTCTGAATGAGGTAGCATCACACACCCGTAAGCGTTAGTGTTATCATTGTGTTGAGGATAAGACAGTTGCAATCCAAATGTCAAACTTGGCGAGTAAATGAATATTAGAGCCATCAATTTGGGTTGAAAATTTCACCAATGCTCCACCATTTCGGGTGATATCACTAATTTGGCGGTCGTAGTACGATGACTGAGCAGGGCAGATGCCTGCGCTTTGTATTGGCTTATTACCGTACAATGATAGCCTGAAACAGGAATGAAATGGGACAGGGGAGAGTATACCGATCAGGGGGTGGACATCAGTGTTGTGTTTCTGATTTACATATGATGGTCGCTGAACAATTAATGTTGTTTTGAAGAAGCTAATCGTAATCACCACGTCGGAACACGGGTAGTGTGGCTTGGGGGTGAAGGTGTTAGAACCCTGTCCGTCGAGTTGAGGTTAATCGGGCAGTCCGCGGCCAGTGTACGCCTGACAATTAATGTGGGTGGAAGTCTGCGTGCATCTTCAATGAATGCAAAAGC
>LOND01007784.1:5289-20595 GCA_014220965.1 Paragonimus kellicotti | reverse complement strand
GTTATGAACACACCGATCTGGTTGGGCTGGAAATCTTATCGGCGGCTTTTTTGGACTGAGTGTGGAGAGTAACCATATCTCTTTACTCTCCATTGATCTTTCTACAATTTTCTGCACGTAAGCCTCGAAGGTAGTTCTTTCCTTGCCTGACAGATTCTCTGCTATGTGATGATTTTTAGCCTTGTTTCGTTCCAGTCCAGCTAATTAGGAAACTCGCGTGTCTTTTCCGTTACCTGCGTATAGGTTCAACGACTTACTGGTGGGATAAACCCTATTACGACGGTGAGATCTCCAGTCGATGGCAGGGTACTCGTTCCTATCGATACGTTGTGCGAGAAATTTAACAGTTTTAGCTTCGGCAATCTTAGTGCTAAACTTCAGATATTGCTTGAGTTGCTTCACTAACGCGGGGTCGTTGGTAAGTTTCAAATAATTGAAAATCCCCGTAGCATTCATGAAAAACAGTTTCAGCAAATAGACTGTTTTCAATGAATTCTCCTGTTCGGCTGGTACAATTTTGTAAAATGAATGGGCAAATATCTTTCCTTGACGTGGCACTGATACGCAGACCAAATGGTTCACTACAGAGGAGCGTATTTAGGAAAAACGTGGACTAGTCAATACCTGTACTTACATAGCTACGTACCACCTCAGTCTCAAAGTAGTCTGATACGTTGTCTGACAACTGAGAAAAGAGGATCTGTACAGATGATGCATCGTTCAAGGCAAGGCTCAACCAGAGTTCAGTTATTGTCCCCAGAGCTGCTTGTCCTACATTCAACACCACATTCCAATATGGACATCCCCTACAATATGAATGCTCACCAAAACGCAACCAGCTATCTCCCTGCTCACAAATTGCATGTGCGCATAACCAATTCATCCCAATCTTACCCACTTTTAGCGGGACACTTGCAGTTCAAACCTCCTCTAGCAAGTGTACTCCCCATACTTTCGTTACCCCACCATACTCGGTTGATTTTTCCAACACTTTCTGTCATGAATTCAGACGCATGGAGCATCCAATCAGTCACTACTGGCCTATTATAAACACATCAGACCAAGCGACGTCACCAATCTTTGTATCACAACGACCCTTTTGTCTTAAAACTTTTAACGGTCTAGAAATGAGGTGGAATATGAAAAATGCACAGGGTTTATTGCTTTTCGAACGCACGCCCACTAGTCAATAAGATGTGCATTTTCAGATCTTCATCTTCTTATATACCTCTACATTCATTCTAGTCACTGAAGCTTGGTGTACCCCTGAGACCTCAGATACACAACTGCATGTTATAGGTTATCATATGTTCCGCAAAAATCGCGGTGCTGGACGTAGTGGAGGGTGTTTCAATTTACAAAAGGGAGCAGTGTTTTACAACCACACTCAGTGAGCCTTATCTTGATATGACTGACGAATCCTTGTGGCTGTAAGTGTCAACTGAATCCCAGAGTTATCTTGAGGATTCTTTTACAGATCACTTGATGCCACTCATAACGGCATGACTAACCTTAACAATGGACTGAAGTGTGTACCACCCTTGCCTTCACAGCTCAAAATAATTGGCGATGACTCCAACACGCCGAACTTCTCTCGGGCCTCCTTTAAAGCTCCTACAACTCAAGCTGAGTTTCTCGCATGTATCCGGAACAATTAAATGACGCCAACATGTTTTATCACCTATTGCACCAGATCACACTCTACATTTTATTTTTACGACAGGTATGTTCTCTACTACTGTGCTCGTCTTTGAACAATTTCCAGGAAGTGATTAAAACGTGGTCGACTTCAGTTTTGACGGAAATTCTGCAAAACGTCGGCCGTCATACGTTGCTGCTAAATTAAATCCGTCGACTGGAACGTGTTCAATGCGCTTCAATGTTTGTTTTGGTAGTTCCATCAGGGTTATCAACAAAGGGTATACCTAGTTTCCTAGTTAGATGCCGCCGAAAGGGTACACATAGAAGGCTTTTGGGTTCTACTTTGATCTTTTCACGGAGTCGTCCCAGTGGACATTACGACCATGTCTAACTGCTGCATTCCTATCTGTTGTGCAACGCTGTATGCCGTATGTCAGCCTCTTCGGTACTTTTATAATGAAACAGATCCCATGCCTCGTACTTGATGACCGTGGGATTGCGGGCATTATGCTTCAACCAAGCTTCACATTCCTCCACCGAGCAAGCGCTGCTTGACCCAGTGTATTATAGTCATGAAGCCTGCCCAGTGGTCACCAACAATTTACAGTGCGTCGGGCACCCAATCTGCCTTATTCTGAAACTCTTTCAAGGCGGGTATGTTCGCGCGGTAAACCGCATGCTGCCATCTGGGGGCGCTTTCCATCCACGCACTATTGTAAATGAAACCATACAACGAAGTGATATGATGACAACCCCGACGGAACGGTGCGATTTATTTTGGCTACCATCATAGGTTGATTTGATGGTACGAAACCTAGTCAAGACAGCTCAATACATAGAGGCAACCTCGTCAAAGGCCTTATGTTCCGCTAGACGTAGGTCTACGTTGACGTTAGAAAAGTTGACAACGATGCAGTTGGGCTTGCCATATGTAAGCAAAAGTTGGAAGTTTATGTAACGTTGGAATTTTCCATGATGACAACGTTTTAGAAGTACTTCATTTCAAAATCTTCACAATTGAAATAAGTTTTTCATAGCTAAGTGGCGTGGGGTTCAAGGGATAATAAAGGGTACCAGTTGCGCACACTTTACAGCTGTCAGTTCTGAAGGAACATTTGGTAGGTACGTTAGATGTGAATGCGTCTTTAGTGAGGTGAGATGTTCCGGTGGTTGTATTGCAACCTGGCCAACTCAGCCCTGTTCCTGGTCGCGACGGAGGATGCTGGGGCTTTTCAAAGAAAGCTGGTTATATTCGTTGTTTGGTAATAACCATGACTGAGTGATGGCAACTAACCGGAAAGTGTAGTCAACAAATGAGGTGAGCACCTTGATAACTTCGTTCGCAGATTCTGTCCTTCGGTCCATAAAGACCCTCAGGAGTTTGTCATGAGGAAATGGCCGTTATTAAATGGTCGGTTGGGACCGGTTGCGGAATTGGTGTCAGGGCCAACCCCGGAATCATTTTGTTCTGCCGGCATCTACAACACCGGCTGACGACTGCTTTTTGGTTGCCAGGCAGAAGTTTCGTTGGTTTTGGAGGCCGACAAGATGGCCGCGTCATCGGGTGCGTTCACAGGATTCAATTCTTTCATGGCTTATCTATGTTTAGGTGATTGTTGTATTTGAAGCCCTCCGTCAGTTGGAAAGCCCATACAGAAAGTTTGCCACTGGTCCAATGTTTACCAAGCCACCGGCTCTGATGCCAGAGTGCCCAAGTAATTTAGGTATCCTGAGCATGGAATAAATGCGCCGGTATAGGTAGACGAGATGTATAGGTGAAAATTAGTCGCTTTTGCTGTTGTACCTAGTCTATTGCAGCAAAATGCCCCTCAAACAGAGTCGTGGTGTATGTCAGAGTGTTCTGCTATCCCATGTGGAAGTACGCACTTTCGCCTGAGATTTGGAGGAGGACTGCTGGTAACTGATGAGCCTCTTCGCTTGAGACGATCGGACCTAGCTGAGTCAGCCTTAATACGGATACCATTCTAGCCGTTGTGCGAGGATGACTGCAGCTGCAAACGCGACCCCCTCCACATAATCTGGTGAATCGAATATAACTCTTTTGAGTCATGGTCTTTCGGTGTGCTGGGTGTTTGGGGCGCGAGAGTGTTCAGCACTTTTGGAAGGGGCACGGTTTAGTCATAGAGCACTGATGAGAACACCCCATTTGTTCATTGTCATGTATCTCTTTGTCAACAAGACATGAATCATCAGTTTCAGACAAATTGAACATTATGACCGATAAACGACCAGGAGGTTTCTCAGGCGTAGGGTTTGGGACACTCGTTTGAGATAGTCCTCGTGGTGTACAGTCTCGGACTGAAACGAAGCTTCACCCCATCACATTGGTTCTAATCGATTTACGCAAAGGTCGGAAACTGACGTCACAACTCACCCAGACTCTTAAGGTTCATTTAGATTCAGTCCAGTTCAATTTATTTCACGGGACTCGTGGCAGATGCCGGTTACGTTCAATTTCCTGCACTTGTTATCTTCATCAGGAAGAGAATACAGAATCTCACTCCAATTTTATCAGAACGAACCGGTACGACGTGAAATGTGATTAAAAACGCCATCGACTTGGAATGACACTTCCATCGGTTGGTAAGCAGGAGGAACACCAATGCTGATGTGCCATAACCCTTTTTCGGCTTCATAGGTGCGGGATCTGCGTATCATTGTAGGCCGCCAGGGAGTCGCTGATTATCCTGAAGGCACAGGCTTAGATGTTGCAGTCGACGACTATAGAACATGCACATGAACCCAGAACCCTACGCGTGGGTGCTATTTGTATACTTCCAAGTGAACACTCCACTTTAAGTAAAGGATAACTTTGCTGTCTTGGACGAACATGAGGCTGAAATAGCGAACAAAAAGCCGCTTTAGACATCCCAGCACAAACTGATTGCATCATACTATTTTTGACGCCGGAACTGCATCACGCGCACCTGCGTTTTGAAGGTGTCAGACATTAACATTATTGGTCTTGTTTGTTGCTACGTAGTGTTACCAAGTACCCACTAACGTAATATGCCTTGACGTCCTTGACACGTCGTAGGTGCGTGAAAGAACATTTGAGCGGGCTTCAAAGAAGTCTCCAACAGACCGTTCATCTGAACACTGTGTCCACGTTCCGATAAAACAGCTTGTTTTCTTGTTCTGTAGAGATGACTGTTCGTGCATTCACGTTGTCCACAAAGAGCAGAGCAAGTGACTGCATTTAGTCAGGTATACCGTTGATAGGCTTGAGAAAAAATGAGTGCTTGAGCACTGATTCCCATGGAATACCAATGGAGGAGATCCTATCGCATGGTTGCCGAGGCGCCTCTGATACCTAAATTTTCTGTTGTCATTACGATATAAGTTCCTTCAAAGTTTGCATGTTGACCGTATTTATTTACCCGTACATATTGTTTTACTCATTTAAAGGTCACTGTGAAACCTGTCTGCTTTAATCTGGCGTGCTTCATTGGAGGTGAACCTTTTCTCTGCCGTTTGCATTATTACAGGGACCTGTGAGCAGTCGACCGATAATTCATGGCACATTTTTGCCGCTGTTACTGACCGTCACAGTTGTGTACTGTAGAAGGTTTGATCGACTCTGGTTCTGAATTCGGTTGTCTTCATTGTCCTACGCGTTGCTCGAAGACAGTTCGGCTGGAATACTGGCGACCAGTTCGGAGTGTCTTGACGGATCTCAACATGAAATGATTCGTCACGATGCAAGTCTGATTTTACGATCTAGTACAGGTGAATACACAGCGTACGTTTGTGACTTGATGGGTGAATGTTTGTATGGAACTCTGTGGAAAGCATTGATGAAATCAAGAAACGAAACCTTTGTAGTCTTGGCTTTAGCTTGCATTCAGCCATCACTTCGTGGTATGCAGGAGGTCTGCCCGAGCAGGTTCCCTGATCCCAAAATTTTGTTTCCTTACACTGGGGGCCTGGAACGGTACAAGTACCCCTGTAGGTAGGGCACGAGCAACCGCCTCATCACTTTGACATGCACGCAGGTTATCAATCGGTAGTTGACAGCCTTGGCTTATTTTACCTTTGTGTATAAGCAAAATCACTCTCTCCGCTGTCCAGGCAGCATGCATTCTCTCGAGATTTACTGGGACAAGTCCGTCATGGTTGCTGATAATCCCAACGCCAGTTCATCTAGCAACAGGGGATGACTTTGTTCGGGTTAGCACCCTGCCGACTTTGCTCAACCTCAGTCCCGTTCCCTTTTTTCAACGGTGAACATCGTTTCGGAAAGACCTGACTCATCACCGTCAAGGCAGTCAGTTTGTGGGTTACGCCGGGAGTAGACCGAAGCACAGTTCTCATCCACCAGCTGTTTTCGAAGTTTCAGACAACCTCACTATTATGCTGGTTCGTCAGTGCCATTATTTCCGCCTTCTTCCAACCGTCCTCGAATATATATTCGCGAGACCTCCCTGGTGTTCCAGCTGGTTCCACAACAAAACCTTCATCATACTTCTCAATGTTTTTTGGTTTCATGGGATTACAATCATTCCCATTCTGCGGTACGCGCCGTTGAAGCCACGGCCAAACGATGTTTGCGCCTGTAGACAGCACGCAGTCCAATATCGAAACAAGAGGGTCGCATAACATAGGGCTGGCTGAAATACATCGGTGGTAACCATTCCACGAGAATCAACAGGCTGTCTTGTTTTGCGTCAGTGCACGTCAACCGTAGTTGGGCAAACGCTTCACTCAACTGAGGGTACGACCTCTTATTTTTCAAGATGGAGTTCTCCAGATATTCCGTTGTACCCAACTGTGTGTTGCTCACGACTCGCCTGTTGTCCACCAAATGCCCAACAGCACCCGATCACTATTTTTTTGCTGTAGGCAGACCATATACGCAATTAATTTTAAAGGCTGGTGTGGTGAGCATCAAGTCCAAATTGAAATAACATCCGGCCTGCAACCACTTGGAGAACATGACATGTCAACCCAAGCACAGGTCGTCGAAGAATAGTAGAGGTAGTAGCTCAGAAGAACGGTCGGAACCACCGAGGCAAGCGTGGGTACTTCAACTGATGGCGAGTGGAATGAAGTCTTTCATGATTAAGCAGCAGCCCGTTGCTCCCAGAATCCTTGGGCCATCGAGCAGTTGGGCTGAAAACGCTTCAGCCCAGCGCAGCACTCACCCAACGTAGTAAAGCCCTCCAATATTATACTTACTTTACAACACAATCCTTCATAGTTACGGGCAGAGTCAGTCTTGACTAGTGACAGATAGTCCAAAAAATTCCTGCAAAATGCATTACGCCCTTTGCTTCATGTCCACTAGCAGTGGAGTGGTCCAAATAGAACAGGACCTATCCTGAGAGAAAAGTTTCGACGTCCAAAATTTCCTCTTGCAACCGCATCTCTGCGTAATTCGAAGCAGCGGAGTTATGGGTTCGGATCCACTCGTTCACCTCAGTCGTCTTACTTAAGAGGCTTTGATTAGTCAAGTATGCCACTTCTATTAAGAATGACCCTACGTTTGCTTGTCTCTGGAAGAAAGAAGGGCAGAAAATGTTGAGGGAGGGATCTACTACTCCCTCTTCAAGCGCGGTACGAGGTTTCCAACAGACTTGAGGACTTTTCCGCCTGACCCGTCGCACTTCTTTCTGTCTCTCTTATCATGAGACTTTTTGGGGCAACCCTCAGGCGTTCAGCACATGTAAGGAACCAAGCCGCTGTTAGGTGAACTTCCACGCCGCATGCGGTGGCTGGTGGCTGCCGAAACATGCCAGTTTTTTTGGTGCAACTTTCGGGAATCTCAGAGAGTGGTTCTGCTTGCGCACACGAATAGTTCATAATCTGCAACCGAACAAGTGCGGTTTGAAGTTTCGGCAAGACGATGCTCATAATGTCCTAAAATGGTATTGGAAAAACAGCATATTTCAATCATTCCCATATCATCTGACACCATGTGGTGTTCGAACAATCCATTACAGTTAAATTCTCCTCTCGCGCTTTGAAACAGCGCGGCGGAGAAGGATGACAGCACATTTAGAAGACTGTTCAAGTGTTGATACTGGTGGAGCTTTAATGATTTTGCGTAACCGTCAACGAGAAACTTGCACGAGCTTCTTCATTTTCATTTCGTAGACAGCTGCGGGGGCTGAAGGCATGGAACAATGGAACTGCCACTAGGCCTCCATAAGGAAATGTGGTGTACAGTTAAGTACACTGTACGTGTCGATCGATGTTTGCCAAACGGCCAAACTTTTATACCTCTACGTGATAATAAATTCTGATTCCACAGACTAAAGTTGCAAAGCCTCTGGATGTTTAGCGCTCGTCTAAGCTCAAACATACTGCGCGGACTGGCAGGTTGGAAAAGCAGTAGCTGTCCATCCATTATGACTTTCGATTTTGATCGCCAATCACATATATGCTAAAAATAGGCGCTGGACAGCGTCTGATGGAGTGCTTGTCTGTGAAGCGATGAACCGTTCTGAGTGCCTGTGACAGCAGAGTGCACGTCAACAGGAAGTATGGGGGCAGACTACGTCGACATAATTTGGGCAATCTAAGCACGAGAAAGCAAATTAGACAATAGCAATGAAATTATAAAATTTGCTACATCTATCACTCACGGCGCTCTTCTGCTAAGTTATCGTTCCCTAAAAAGTGCACCCTAATCATATTTCTCACAATGTCAAGTACTTTCGGGATGGTGCCTGAACACGATCAACTTAAAATCACGTTGTCTTTGCCTGTCCTGCATCTGCTGTTGCGGTAGACTGTGAACCTTGAATGATGACTTTTACGGGCCCTTTTCTGCGCCGCTCCTACAGTCCCGACGACAAACAGGATGAGCGAGATTACAAAATAGTTTTTTGAACGCATGCCTGAAATTGTTGCCTCGCATAATATCCCAACAAACCTTCGTTGCTGATCGTTCGATAGTACAGTGAGGAGAAATCGGTGGCGTTTATCCACAATGTACGAACGTCTGTTTGTTTTGCGTACTGTAGGTTTCGTTTCTTGAGGTTACCATTCAGTCTCGATTGGGTCCTTCATTAAGTTCTAAGATGACCCGGTACTTACAGGCTCTTATCGACCTAAGTAGTCATGTTTTCACTGGGAAAGTAAAACAGTGTATTAGTTCACCGCGGGCTATTATGGTCGTTTGTAAAGAAGCACATCTGTACGTTGCCCAGGCTTGATTACTTGTAAAAGTGGTTGAACATCGCATTTACTCTACGGTCCAGTAACAACACCACCAACCGTGCGGACATAGGGTCCGGATGAGAGCGACTGACCAGTAGTGTATCAAGACCAATGAAAATGTCTCCTCCAACACACGCGTCGTACATTTTCAAGTTTGTCTTGCTGAAACTCGGTACATGGATTCAGAAGAACCCCATGGATCAAGATAAAGACAACGTGCACCGGGTACTGGCCAGTCGGTACTGCGGTCGGTACAATTATTCATACGCCAGCCACAGGACATTCAGCCTGTCATGCGTCCGCTGCTGAAGATGCAAACACGCTCGATCAGCAAGGCATGATAGGACTGTCTCGTAAGGACAGAGCGTGTGCAAAAAAAGGCATTCTTACTTTCGCAAGTTTTGAGGTTAACGACGCATCCTATTTAACGGCGCGCCTACAATGTTAATATTTTCAACGAGGTACGCTTCTTTATTCGCAAACGGTTGCACGTTGGCTTTCATCGCACGTGCAGTGAGGTTCAGTGACTCTTATTTCGGTGGTGCTTCTGCGGACACAGCAGATAACCAGCTGCGATATCGCCATATCTACGAACGTAAACGTATATGAATGTATACGTATATTCATGTTGCCGTTCATGCACATGTGCATAGTTATATGCATCTACGTTTACGATGTTATGTTCCCAGAAGTTAATATAGTTTACAAATCTATCCAGCTTTCTATACCACGTGTGCACAAGCATACGTTGACATTCACCAACGTGTCTGTCAATGTGTACAGCAACACCTAGATATAAATATATATAAAATTATTATATATTTTTATATATACAAGTATGCGCATATGAGTATGGCTGGACACGTCGTAGTGCATATACATATACACCACTGTAAGTGTATAGATGCACACACATCTATTAATGTGTCCAAATATATATATGCCTAGAGGTGCATTTTTAGTGACCTGGTGATTTCACTGATCTGCCCGTGAGATGATGTGCAAGATAGTCTCATAACTCATAACTCACACTTACATATTGTACTTGGGATATCGAGAACGTTTATGAGATATATGCTTTACGGCTGTTAGTTCTCATGTCATGTGGTTGCTTGGTGCAAACATGAATCATACAGTTCTGGTCCACTCCCCCGTCGACGACTGGTCTGTCAGTCCTGCCAGCTAACTTGCTTGTAAGTACCGTTTACAGCGTTATTTGAGACCGCCTGTACAGTCGGCTCAAGAATACTCGACCTTTATTCTCGACGGCTTTCTTGCACCTCACGTGTCGTGAACATAGCTCTTTGCTTGTTAGTTTGTACCCCCGAAGTTTCCATAGCTTTATGTTGAGATGATTGGAAGGTTGCAACAAAAGAAAGGTAGGTCCGCCAGCAAACTATTCAATGATCTACTCACCGTACAGCAAACAGACTGCGATGTAACAATTAAGGGCGCTAGTGAGGTGGATGGGAGAGAACATTTAGTATAACCGCATGCTAGCTGCCAAACAGGACAAACATCAACAGGAAATGCAGTCGACCCTCAGAATTCAAACAGGCGTCGGACATGTTTGGCGGCGTTCTCAACGGTAATGGCTAAACCACCGTTATTCAATGGATTATAGTATACAGGGTTGTTATAGAACCACAAGCAAAGACGCGAGTACCTACGCCAACACACTAACTTTGATGTTAGTGGTTTGCAGTAAATTTACATTCACAAGATAATGTGAACAGGCACGGTGGTACTAGTAAGGCAACTCTCACGTCGCAAAAAGTTTAAGGTTTCGGGGACGTTGAGGACGATCTCACCACGGTTGTTTTATCATCCAATGGATCATTTCGGTGCGTGTTCCGTTAATGTTTTCGGGCATGACGGGTCAAGTTACGTTGTTTTAGGTCAATTTTACAGGGCTGTCGGTGGATTTTTATAATTTCAATGCATTTTGTTCGGTTGATTCACTTAACTTGCTGCTTTCTGACCTTTGATAAGATCCAGTGGAACGAGTGAAGCCACTTGTGGTTGCCTGAAATGCTAGCGAAATAAAAGAGAATTATCAGAAGTATTCCGTGACGACGTGCTATCCGAGTGGGCTACATATGAGTCGGTACACTTGGTTTTCTCCTATCTTAGCAAGTCGTTCGCTTTGTCAGCTAACATTTGGACTAATACGAGAAGCAGCGGAATTTGATGGGAGTTCCTTTCATGGGTCCAAGAAGGAATATCCATTTTGCCGGGCTTGAAAGATAGAGGTTGTGGCAATAAGTGTTACCTGGAGGTAGGTACCGAGTGTTTCAGTGTGATGAGTGTGTGAAAGGGTACCACCGTTTATGTGGCAAACCCTCATTGTCGACTTACGAAGTGAATGTGGTCCATGATGAGCTACTATGGGTTTGCCGGTAATCTACAAGCAACCTACACGATTGTGCTATTGTTGCGCGTAATGGAGTGAGCCAGGATCAGGTCACTAGAGGTAACGCGCCACCAGTTGTGTTCAAAGAGTCAGAAAGCAGAAAGGAGGTGGGGATAATGGGCCAAATTACCTCGATATCAGTGGAGAACCTGACAACAAGGGCGGAAAGCTCACATGGACACCAACGTAAGAAGGAGAGGAAGACGGTTGCGAAGCACAATTGCTCGCCAATTCTGGTCACTAGGCTGGAAGATGAAACCGCTTTCGGAGTTAAATCTTAGCTAGATGCCCTCGCTACTGGCAGTTCGGAAGACGGATGTAAATCTCGTAACTGACCGTTGAAGTTTTCAAACTGAACTTCCAGATCTAGCTGCTTAACTTTACCACCTGGGCAACAGAATTTCGGGCCAAGCGACAAAATTTCAATCAACGGCTTACTCAAGGTCAATGAGCAAAAGTTATGAACATACCGCTCTGGTTGGGCTGGAAATTGCATCTGCGGCTTTTTCGGACTGACTGTGGAGAGTAACCATGTCTTTTTTCTCTCCAGTGATCTTTCTACAATTTTCTGCACGTAAGACTCGAAGGCGGTTCTTTCATCGGCTGACAGATTCTCTACTACGTGATAACGTTGAGCCTTGTTTCGTTCCAGTTCAGCTAATTGGGAAACCCGCGTGTCCTGTTCGTTACGTGCGTATCGGTTCAACGATTTACTGGTAGGATGAACCCTGTTACGACGAAGAGATCTCCAGTAGATGGCAGGGTACTCGTTCCTCTCGATACATTGTGCGAGAAAGTCCACAGTTGTTTTAGCTTCGGCAAGCTTGGTGCTAAACTTCAAGTACTGCTTGAGTTGTTTCACCAACGAGGGGTCCTTGGTATGTTTCAGATAATTGAAAATCCCCGTAGCATTCATGAAAAACAGTTTCAGCGAACAGACTGTTTTCGATAAATTCTCCTCTTTGGCTGGTACAATTTTGTAAAATGAATGGGCAAATATCTTTCTTGACGTGGCACTGATACGCAGACCAGATGGTTCACTACAGAGGAGCGTATTTAGGAAGAAAACATGGACTGGTCAATACCTGCACTTCCATAGCTACGTACCACTCAGTCTCAAACGTGGTCTGATACGTTGTCTGACGAACAGAGCAAAGAGGATCTGTACAGATGATGCATCGTTCAAGGCATGAGCATGAGTTCAGTTATTGTCCCCAGAGCTGCTTGTCCTACATTCAACACACACTGTCTCAATATGGACATCCCCTACAATATGAATGCTCACCAAAACGCAACCCAGCTATCTCCCTGCTCACAAATTGCATGTGCGCATAACCAATTCATCCCAATCTTACCCACTTTTAGCGGGACACTTGCAGTTCAAACCTCCTCTAGCAAGTGTACTCCCCATACTTTCGTTACCCCACCATACTCGGTTGATTTTTCCAACACTTTCTGTCATGAATTCAGACGCATGGCAACACCCAATCAGTCACTACTTGGCTCTATTATAAACACATCAGACCAAGCGACGTCACCAATCTTTGTATCACAACGACCCTTTTGTCTTAAAACTTTTAACGGTCTAGAAATGAGGTGGAATATGAAAAATGCACAGGGTTTATTGCTTTNCCGCTGTCTTTAGAGGTATCCCTGATCCCATCGTGAAAGAGGGTAACAGTAGGGGAGGAGCGATGAAATCTCATCAGGTGAATCTTTAACGGTAAGTGAATATTCAGGAACATGTGGCTGGTAAGCGAGTAATGAGGTTGGTAGGTTGCAGGCGAATACATACGGTCTTAGACCCATGATGGCTGAGATTGATAGCTCCGGGCAACGAGGCTGTCCCCTAACGACAGTAAGACAGACCTTAACGGCTACTCATGATCGTTACAGTGATCCTGGTTGGCTTGAAAGTGCGAGAGAATAATAGTCGTCGATGTGGTACTAGATTATTGATCAGGGTGCAGCAGCGCACTAAAGATTGTGAACATAGGCACATCTAACACGACTACACGAGGAACAGGAGGATGCGGAGACAAGCGGAAGACTCATTTCCATTGCAAAAGCTTACCAAGCGTTGGGGTATGGATTGTTCAGCCTGAAGATGTGAAGCAGTAAAGGATCTTATGGAAAGAGACAGGCGAGAGCTCAGATGTGATGCCTGAGCTGTTACTCAATTCAAGGAAGTTGAAACAAAGGGTGATCGTGAGCACCTCCCTGGTGGGCTTGTATATCAATGCTGGCAGCCTTGGAAATATAGTAAACTTTCAGAGAAGGATGTCGTTGCTATCAATGAGACTTTGTTACGACGGGACATGTCCGTGGATAATATTCGTTGTCTTTGATATATGATCTACAGTGTAGATAGACAAAGCAATAGAATGGATGAAGATGTTCTGTTGTTAATAGCGCAGCATCATGACCAGCTCAAAGAACAGGAGTTGCACGTGAGAATTACTCAGCTGTTAGACATTTCTGACACAGACGGCAAAACAAAGTTGCCCCTCCTGTGGACTTGCAGAGGCTCCTATCCTGCTCCGCAGGAGAATGAGCAATTTAGTACTTTTGGATGGCTAGCAACCATGTTACGCGGCTCATTATAGTAGGATATTTCAACGCTCCTGGGGCGGATTGAAGATGGCTGTCTGCTGCCAGTGGTATGCCTGGTGAAGACTTGCTAGAACTTCTGAACGAGAAGGTTGTAGCTTCAACACGTCAGTAAGTCGTCGGCTAAGGAATCGACCAGCTTCACTTCCGGACTCTATTATAACAAGAAGCCCTAATGTCTTTTTGGACTTGAAGGTTAGAGCACCTTTGGGCAAGTGACCAAAGGGTCATACTTACACGGTTTGGTTGTGTCTACGTCTACCACTNCGTCAATTCTTATGTATAAGGGCAGGATTCTTACTGCGAAAAGAGACTGACAGACTCAAAATATTTCGGTTGATGCACAGAACAAACACTAGATTTCTCACTAGTTGATGCAACTGAACAACACGTTTGAGTAAACAGAACATAGAACGCAAGTGCGTTATATGAACGATGAAAGAGCTCGCGCTTAGCAGCAAGCAGAGAGACATGAAACTGGTGCAACTGATGAGACGGAGAAATTCCTTGAGGGACCCTTCTATAAAAGTTATAACTCTCCAAGATAAAACGGTTGTCGATGATCCTACTGAAATATGTGAAATCTTCAACTCACAGTTTGCTGCTATTTTTGCGTATAAAACACCATATTACCTGGTAATATCCCGTTTAAAACAAACTGAGTTCCGAGGAATTTTCCAGGTGATGTTGGAAGTATCCGCTCACAGTTGATTATCGTTAAACCCTCAATCCATCCTGGACCTGATGGCGTTCCACTGGTGGGTATTAAGCAGTGAGGTGAGTATATACCCGTCCTTTCACTAACTTTGATCTCGCCTTTATCCAGCACCTTCTCTCCCCACTGGGAAACATCAATTATTATGCCTCGCTACAAACAGCGGTTCCAAGGCAGGATGTTAGTAATTATCGTCCCATCAACCATACATCAATTTTCTCAGAACGTTTCGGAAGGATAATAAAAGGACACATTGCTGAAATCTAAAGATCACAAAACCTTATAAACCTTTCACAGCACGGTTTCCTTGGTAAGCGCTCTTGCATGACATGTCAGTTGGAATTCTTAAACCACGTATCGACATCCACCGACGCAGGAAATGCGGTGATCATCCCACCCTTAGAAATGCAAACAACCTTTGATCTTGCGCCTCATAAGCACTTCTTGATCGAAATAGCATTCTTTCCAATCTATATATCGGACGTGTATACCAAATCGACATCAGAATTCGGCTGTAATCATATACTAGGAAAAGCTGTTAATCGATCTCTTTTCGCGTTATACGATAACAATTGTTTGCTAGTGCTATATATTTTATTAGCTAACACAAATTATAAATTTTATATAAAAGGTTTGGCCAGAAAATCACATATTCCATTATTCGTCATACTTCACATGACCATTTTACGTTCTTCCGTTTATCACGTAATTTCGCTTTTCATTCCTGATTCCACAACTACAT
>LOND01007781.1:9895-22888 GCA_014220965.1 Paragonimus kellicotti | reverse complement strand
GCGATTAAGTACCTCCTGGGAGAACAACTCTAGAAAACAGTCAAAACAAGGGATCCAGTGTGTTCAAAAATTAATGCAAATCTCAAGTATGGGTAATTCGACTCAAGCAATCGGCAATTGTACAACAGTGTGGGCGGTTGTCAAGTGCAAATGACAGCCAGTACGGGACAGAAATGTTGGAACTCACAACAAAGAATCCACTAACGACAAACTTCATTTTATGCAGACGTAAATACTTGAGGTAGCGGACCTAAAAATGTAGCGGTCAATTAATATGAAAAGTCGGGCGATCAACGGGATGACGCGTCAAAAAGTGAACGGATTGGTGTTTCGGGACCATGGAAAGTTACAACAGAAAGGCAGATTAACGAGCACACAGAACAAAGAAAGTTGTTGGATCAGGGAAAGACGCATGAGGGAAATCAATTATGTATGCCACACGCGTGTAAAGCGATCAGGGTCTAGGTGTGGTGGGAACCACGAGGTCTGGTCGGTCAACGTAAACACCAACACATCACAACTTCATGAAATTTCTCGGGGTGAATAGGGTAGCCGACATAAAGGTTGCTTAACGCTTTTGTATTCTGTTTTGTCCAATGGTTTGGAAACGTGGTTTGTTTATCACGAAGGTATCAGAAGACTTGTCATGTTTGACCATTGTTGTCTCCACCAGTTAACACTTCAAGCGGTATGATTGCATGAACAATGTGGTCTTTCGCCAGCAACTATTTGGAAGCCCTCAGAATACTCGACCAGCTGACCATCTAGTAAGGTCGCACATTCTGTGATGGTTGGTCACGTACTCCGCATGTCATCTGACCATTTACCGCGTCGGGCGTTATATATTGAGACCATCAACAGTTGGGTAAAACCGCATGTTGGCCAAGCAACTATTAAGACATTGGCTATTCTATTGAGCATAACGGGTAGGTGTCACTTGCCCAGTTGCGATCAACGTAATCACCGGAATCTCTGGCTAGAGACCTTATCTGAGATGATAGTGTTCTGCACGCAATGTCTTACCCGTATTCACACCGTATATCCTTCTCTCATTTAGTCTTGTTTTATCAATTTCACATCCTTTAGTAAGTGTTTCTTCTGGGTTATATCACGTCACGGTTAAGGTGAGCGGTGACCCGAGTAAGCAGTACCTTACCGGCCGGACCGATGGCCGTTGTGAATGATTGAATGAGTTGTCGTTTTTCTCTACTAAAAGTGCGTTCGATTTTGTCGATCGACTGCACTTTTAATGTTTTTAACCCCCATGGTATACTGAACAAGTATGTGGATACGCTACCGACGCTTTACCTTCGTATTTCAACTCAGGTTAGGGTCTACGGTGAACAGCTTTAGTACGTTAAGGCTGTTCACCTTGACCATTTTCATCCAATTTTTTTGCATAAGCAAACTAATGGTGCTTCGTTTGCGGAAATCACAAGATGCTGATCTGCACTTCCTATCTGGTGGAAGACTAGGTGATCTTGACTGTACCGGCGACATAGTGTTGTTTGACAATCTTCATAGAACAATTAATGCTGGAAGCCAATTAGTGCTGTACCAGATACTTCTGAATGCACCTTGCAGACTCAGAGTGGAGAATGTTTCCATAAAGTTGCTGTGACTGCGTGAATTCAATGTTGGATAATGAAGTTATGGAGGTTGCTGATCATATTGTATGCCTAGGAGACTGCGTCAACGGCTGTAGAGGTGTAGGAACTGGAAGCTCGTCTTCAAAGCCAATGCGTTGTTCGCTAACCGCGGACGACATAGTGACATCTCTGAAGCTAAGGAGTCGTTTATATAAGGCGACTGTCCGAACTGTTTTTTCTTCGGATACGAAATCTTGCCGCTCAGAATATAAGACAGGAATTGTTTTCAGGTATTTAATCGTCGATGTCTGTGTTCTATCGTTGGTACTCAATGGTGCTAAGGAGTTAACAGTCAGGAGAATAAGAAGCGGGCGCCTAGTAGTGAGTGCCAGGCGAGTTCCCCTGTTCAATCTTAGGGTATGTTCGTACACTAATGGTTGGACCACGCGCTAAGGATACCAAGTAGTCAGCTGGCACACCGAGTACTCTGCCGATGTTACAACCGACTGGCATAATGCGTGAGGTGGACAGATGCCTCGGCGCAGAAGAATGAAGAAATTCACCAACAGGATGACAGCTGTAGGTCAGGTTGGTCTCTTGGAGTGAGATTCTTGCGACTCACATAGTCGGTGACGGGAGACTATGCGAAATGGCGATTAGTCGTGTTCAGTGGCGCAGATTTTGCATTTGTTTGGTCGAGTTTGTCTGTGAAGTAAGTGCGCTTAATGACGTGGAACAGTGAAAGCTGTAAGGAAGCTGTCTTGCTGATGACATCTTACTTTCACTTACAGCTCGGCTGTTTGTTTGTTTTCAAGATATAACCACCCTGACGTTAAATGTTTGAAGTATAGACGTAGCTGTTTTTAGTAATTAAGTCCCCTCACTTTCCTTTTTATTTATTGTCCTGGGTATGTTCTTTCCTTCATGATCGTATAGTAGTTACTCTTCAATATGGACCACTGATCTGTTGCTGTCTTTGACGAGGGGGCTGATGTTGATGATTTCAGCCACATTGAATCAATTGGTTTCTACATTCTAATCTGTTAGTTGTTACTCTATATATGCTTGCACTTAACATAACGGATTCATTTCGGTCCTATTGTTGGAAGCATTAATAGCGTACACTGTGTTGTTTCTCATTCTTACCGCGTGTGTTTTTACTGGTTGTAATACTGTTTTGAGGGTGTCATCAGGAATACTTCGTTCCCTTCAGTAGTTGCATCGACGATGGTTCGGAACATTTTTCCATCCACTGATCTCACGAAATTGGGGTGTTGAAAATAGACTTCCATTCATGCTGTCTCTGGCCATGAGCTCGACCAAACATTTTTGTCTGAGGTCACCGCGCTAAGTGACGAGAAATCATAATTGGAAAATAATCGAAGATCGAATGAACAAAGCTTGGAATGCAGTAAACCTAAATAGAGTTTGAAACGGTTGGTTCCCGTCATACATTTGAGTGTAACGGTAAGAATACGGACGTTGATAGATGCTAGCGTTTCGTATTGTCTCTTCAGTACCAAATAACAATATCCGATGTTGCAACCGCCGCTACGGTCTACGGGCGCGTAAACAGATGACGGACTAACAGCTAGTGATACGGTGGATAACGGAACGACAGATAAAGGTAATGGGCGAGGGACTACGGAATATACTCGGTTAAGTTGTCTCTTCCAAGTCAACCTAACCACCCGAGGATAACGCATGAACACAGGGAAAAGACCTGTCTTGAAACAGAGCTTTATTTCGTTCAGTACGAAGACAACATGGTCACAAACCTGTTCAGGTTTATAGGGTTTGTGACCGGCAACAAAGCAAGGTCGAAAAGAATAGACCAGACAAAAGCCCAGACAGTACAGTGTGGGCGTGTAGTCAGGATGATAACAACAGTTGGCACGACGGCTGAGGACGCTCGTGAAGACCTGATAAGTACATGACCATGGTAACTGTGAAGAACACTCATAAGTGTACTTTGTTAGTCCTTTTGCCACACAATGTTTTCGGGGGATTGGAGACTTCCTCGATAGCCAGGAATATATATCTAAGACTAACAGGTTGGGGGGTAAAAAATAAAACAAGAAATCGGGTGGAGAACAACAGCGCAAAACCATTAGGTAGGTGGCTGTCTAAAACTAACATGTTATTGTTTTTGTACACATGCTGGCTTGAGACGGCTAATCGCGACCGTCTCAGCGAAACGCAGGAAACGCGGATTAGCGTGGCGCATTATAATCCTGAATGTTGATTCGGGATTAATCCGGTGACCGGTGGCCAACATGTGTCTAGCGATTAATAATGAAGCTGGAAGTTTGCGTGATCTCGGAACGAACGAAATAGACTACACAGTCATGTCCTAAACCCATTTCGGCAGATGTTCTTTCATTATAGAATTCACGCACCTAAATAAGGAGGTTTGACTTGGGACTGTTGGCATGCCGTTGCTTTTCCCATGCTGCCATTCTCGTTTGCTTTTCTAAAGAGCGATTTGTGTGCTCAAGAGGTCTTTAATCAGACAATTGACACCTACTCACTTCATTTAACCGCTTTCTACTCCATAAACTTGCAAGCCAAGCAGGCTCCTTTGGGGCATGATATAAGGCTACTCACCTGTTCACCGGACGGAGTAAGTTTTAGTGTTATTCTACCGCTGCCCTGTAACTGACAGGTTATGGTGAATTAGGGAAATAAATGTCGCCAATATATTTCAAGGGTCAGTTAGATAATTAAATAACTGCTAAGGTGGATGATTAATAAACTGGTAATTAATGAATTATTAAATTTGTATTCCAACGCATCTTGGCCTTTGGCAGTTGTCTGTCTTGAGTATCGTTCCTAAAAAAACAAGCCAATGGACTCAGTATAAACGACTCCCTAATGATCCAGCCTGTTTGTAGTTACTCCGGTGAATTAGTCGATCAAACTACGTTTCCCCTGTATGCCTTCGTTATCCTTATAGGCACTCCATCACCAGCATTACACCTCTAAGGTAGGCAGGACGAGCAACAGTCAACTGGCCTGCTTGCAACAACAAAAGTGGGGTCACGACCGACTCGATGTTGTAACCCTGTGAAAATACAAAGTGCACACCATACAGATACGTTATATCATCTACTGAATTCAGTATATTTTGCATATTGTTTAAAGAACTAGGTTTGCTTAATTTTGGTCAGCTCGCTACTCGATGGAAGGCCCACTTCGAGATCGCTGGAACTTCCAAGTACTTCTCTAGAATAAGACATCTATCACACAGTTGAGTGGAAAAGGGGATGTCAGACACCCACATCGAACATCACTTGAGGTGGGGACTACTTGGGATAGCTGTCCACAAATCTATACACTACACTTAGAGCGAACACAGAATGGTTCATACAAATTTGCACGATAGAACGTGTGTACTGTGCACTGATTGCTGTTAGAGCTAAGAACGAAACACTGTACTGATTTGCTGCAACTTAAGTCAGCTTGATACTAGTCTCCACAGAATCACCGAAGCAGGGCGGGCTATCGCACAATGGAGGCCTACGGTAAACTGTCCCGCAAACTGAGTGAGTGTTACCCAATTTTTAAATTACCCAAGTAGCTGTCGAACAAACCGGGAAACAACGATCTTAAACTGGGAATGCGCGTGCGCAATTTTACACGTTTATAACTTTTTCTACAGTCGAAGCGTTCTCACTTGCTCCTAGATCTCGCTTCCCACAGAGTAATAAAGTACGTTTAGAACCTGAGATGCAGTTTAAACATTGGATTTAACTGTAGGTTCGTTATAAAACCTTGAGTCGTTCAAAACGTTACTTAACTGCTGCCAGTTATCTTATTAGGTGGTGTACATTAAAGAGGTACATTAAAGTACATTAAAGAAGTTTCAAAATCATACGGACATTCTCCGTAGCGGACCAGATAAAGGGATTGAGACTGTTATCGCAAACAAAAGCGACTGCATTCTGAAACGGAATACTATTCCTGTAAACCAGAGCAAGTCCGACAGAATCAAGAAAAGAACAAAACCGCCTTGCTGGACAACAAATTCTAAAATGGTGTTTGATATAAAGTTGACAGAACAGTGTTCTTCTGTTCTTATCGTATGCACTTTATTTTTCTTTTTCGTTCACTTATTTTCTACATATTCACCGTGTGTGTTTCACGAGTTTGGTATGACACTTTACTTTTAAACTTTTACAGTTATACTAGTAAGTCATTGCTTTCCTTATAACTGAGGTGATGTTCTGTTCATTCCTCTGATCCCTCTTAGTTATTGAATATCTCTAAAAAAGCTGAAAACTTATTCCGTTGCACCGATCTTTAGTTGAGTACTTGTTTTTATTAGCAAAACTGTTTCGAATTGTATTGTTTGTTGGTTCTCTCGTATTGTCTTCAGACACTAGTGATATATTAACTGGCCGTACCCACAATCGACTTAGAATTTATGCGGTGCTTGGGTCGGTGGGACCCATTACCAACACTTACCGAAAGACGAAGGTACACAAACTGATCTTTGTTGGCCTCGGCTCATTTTTTTGCGAGCGTGTGTAACAGTCGATTTTCATTGAATGCACAGACGCTCATTGCCAATCCCGTGGCATACATTCTGACCTCAATGGTCACGAAACAGGTTTCAATGATAACCAATCTCACGGCGACGAGTACTGCTAAATCAAGCGGGTGCATGCACTTCACCGACCATCTCCACGGAATACCTCGTCACATTTGTCCTCCGATGACAGCACTCTCAAGGGGTTGTGTAGTGAATCCTGCTATCAGTTGCTGGCTTGAGCTCTTGGCTTGGGCGGATAACTTCCTACTTAATATGAAGCCGATCAAGAGAGAAACGTCTAATCGATCGCTTAATATTTGTAATCATTTCAATCAGTTATCTATCGCACGTCGGCGACGTGTTGATCGATCGACCCAATAATTTATCAAACAACCTATCAGTTGCACACTGACCAAATTAATCGGTATTCTGCTCACTTCGTACGCGTGGTCGAACTGGGTACTGATGCATCCTTCGCACTCGTAAATTTACTGACGTAATAGCACGTTAGTTACAAGCAGTATAGACTACACCTGATCAGAATTGTCACTTACTTGCCGTAGATCACTTCGATATTTGAGGACTTTATTCGCTTTTTGTTGATGTGACTTTTTGGAATGACACCGAATTCTGCTCAGTATGTTTGTATCACAGATCAGGGTTATCTTGAGCTACCACTAGTTAAACGGATAAAGCTTACATGGGTTTTAGAAAACAGGGCAGGTTGTATTCCTGTTCTTCTTGGGTCTACATACAATGCAACCTTCTGTATAAGGGGTGGAACTACAACTAATACTTTCCTGTTTTAATCCTGTTAATAGAAGGCGGTAATCAGATGCAACAAATTTTTAATTCATGGTGAAACGAGCAGTATTAACCGTTTAATGACATCAAAATATCCAGACTTATTTAAAGATGCCAACTGCGAATAACAAGACAGGACTCGGTGCACGGATTGATTGATCGATCTTTTCTGTAAATTCTCCACTTGATTGGAAAACTCCGTGACGTGCGTGTTAATGCTTTGGTTTATCTTCTTTCACCCTATCTGAACTTACGTCTTCCGCCCTAAGTATTAGAGTACAGACCGATTTTTCGCGTAAACATTTCATAAGAAGGACTTGTGCCCTGCTTGTGAGAAACCGTGATCCTCGTCGGTCATCCCTATCGCATTGGCAACCACACAGGGTATCCCACTGCCGGAGCAAGGAAGCTATTCAACCACTTTTTGTAGGTATCCGCATGTCTGTTTCCCTGGGCTGCTGATGAGTTGGTTGCTGACAGGCGGAGTAACATTCTCGTCTTCTTTCTTTAACCTACTGCTACATTCAACACTTGCAAAGAATTTAAACCCATATTCATAAAATTCCTCACCTTCAGGCTTAGAAAAATGTTGCTTCCGTACTAGCTTTTCTCGTTGCAGTTGCTAATTCTAATACACCCTAAGCAGATCTTTTTTCGCATACAGATTAATTGTGATGGGGAACCACACATACAAAACCATTTACTTATTATGTTACTTTCTGAACTGTCACATTAGATTGTGCACACGTAGACAAGTGGTTAGTGTGAACTGGTTGAACTTTGTACTGGCCTACCCTGACAGTTCTGGAGTTGGCGTGACCAGTTCCATCCGAAATCTTTTCATGTGGCCACCTTCAGGTCCATGGAAAAGTGGTAATTTGTCAGGGATATGCATCATAGACGTGTTTGGTGTCTGCAGCTAACCTGATCACTACATTTTAAAATCCTCGGATAAAGTCAGCTAAGGTTTTTTAAGGCAATGCTATTAAAGTGATCTTTTACAACATAAAGATCATAAACGTGATTGTCGCATTGTATTACCGGAAACTCTGTGGACTGTAAGACAGACACTGGAGATGTGTTTGGTGGAAAACGAAGACTAAACAATTTGACTTCGCATGCTAACTTACAAGATTTTAGGACTGCGTTACCGTCCTAAGCAATTCTCGTTACTGACAGCCTCAATTCATGCTTTAGTTAACGGTTTTTCCTGGAACTAAATGGCATACATTTTCTGGCGGTATAGACCATAACTTCAATTTTTCCTACTTTTTCCCGATATGGGGAAAAGTCTGAAACTTCCAGAACTTTTCCAGATCTTCAAACCTTTATGTTAACCCTGCGTAAAGTAAGCTTATCAGTTGTTTGTCTAAAGTTGATCAGAGTGAATAGGTGGACTCGTTTACCATTGCAATGCGTCTCGGATAGGCCAACTCACTTTGTCACTGTGCCAAACTAGAGTAAGTTGCTGCACTTCGTATTGGTTGCTATAGCAGTCACTGATAATGTAGGGCTTGGTCTCACTCCTACCACGAGTAAGACAGATTAGATGATACATTTTACTGATTTATTTTTGGTGACTGTTTATTCTTCATTGTCGTGGTGATTATCAAGGAACTACCTTGTCTAGTATTAAGAATGTGAAATGTGAAAAGATCAAAGAAATGGCCATCCAAATCAACGGGGCAAATGTAAAAACCCTGTTATCGAAAGAACACAAGGATACGATGGCGATATAAAACTTATGCACCTGCGAAGTGGGCGACGTTCAGTTGCGAACAAACTATTTGGACGGAATTTACGATTGTAACCTGTTATGAACGAAGTAACTTGTTGTCGTTGCTGTTAGCGATGTGGTTGTTGATGTTGATGGTTGAGGTCTTTTCATATCACCGATCGCCTGTATGACATTCGTTAAATAATCTTCACTACTATAGTTACTGTACTTGCTGAGTACAACACGAATCTATGGAGCTCAGCATGCTGCTCGAAAAGGACCAGAAACTTAGACAACCTGTTGGAGTATAGAGGGAGGGCGTAGCGAAATCTCTGACTATATCCAGGACATTTGTAACGAGTTGATTAAAGCGGCATAGAAACGCGGTAAGTCACCAGTAAACTGTTGTTAGCAGACGCCTATTTAAAACCGCCACGCGATCACAGGATTATTGCATATCTCCATAATACGGATGATGGTGGTTCCGTTCATTTGTTGACTAATAGTCACCTGGAGTGAGTGAATTCGTGCGTGATGTTAGTGCCGCAAATGATTCGGGTTACTAGGACTTCCTGCAAGGACATTTAGTCCTAGGATTTTCACATGCGGTTTGGGTGAGTAATGCAACATAGTAATGCGTCAGCCATTTACTGTAACCTGTTTGGTCACCTAGTTCCATTCCGTTGGGCATCTTCTAGTTCACTTCGACCGAATGATTTTGAAGAACATAGAACTGCAATTTCTTGCATCGAACTGACTATTTCGAGGGCATGATTACAGATAAAACGAGAACACGTTGGGTAGCTTATAAACAATTTGGAAGGAAGGGTCGATGTGCTAATATTCATCTGGAACGGTTCAACTGTGTACGGTCCTTTACGTGTGATATCCCGCTAGGTGAAGCTGCGAAGAAAGTGTAGGATGATGTGAAGGTCGACGATCCGAAAAATCACCCGTATTCAACGAAGATCATCCAGATGATCGATAGCGAAGGTAGCGCACTGTTCACATTAGATCTGAGTCTACCGTGGGATGCTAACTGTTTCTGCCCGTTTCGTTGTTTAGAAGTAGTTACATTGCAGTTTATTTTTGTCGGTCAAACTGGTTTGGTGTATGGTTGGTAGAGTGAAGTTGAAGACGGTTTTTCTCTCTTCGTTCATTTAGAAGCCTTTGCTTCCATTGACAAGTCTGTGTTAAATTCTCTATGATGTATCTCAGTAGCCTTCACCGATCACTACCTTATGTTATAGTTTTCCGAAGAGTGATTAAGTTCAATTAAGTGCCATACGAATCTTAAAACATTTGATTTTACCATATTGTCGCTGGTATTTTCCAGTGGCCCCTTCCTTTGTAAGTGCAACTTAGCATATGGATGATAAGTGTGGATTAAGAACACTTAAAGTTAGGGTGCTTCTAGAGGAGTGGCTACTTATCTGGATCGTCAGCGTAGGCGGTCACTACATCACGTCATTGTCTGGCGGTTTTGCATCACAGGCACTTCTCTACATCAATATAGTTCCGGGATTTACTGGATTCGGGTTCCTAGTACGCAATTATGTAGGGGGTTCATACTGCGCACTCAACTGCCTTTTCCCCTCTCTATGCGTCCTTCAGTAACTATGACCAAGAGCAGAATTTCTCAGTTTTAGAATGGGTTTCGCACTCTCAGATACCATATTACGGTGCGAATCTGCAGGGTAATTGCGATTACTGGTTTGCGACACGAGCTTAAAAAAAATACCATGTTATTACGAATATTTTGGGTTTTTAACATTTCCCATTCTCCCTTGTATATTGTTATGCGGGTAGCTGGAAAAGTTATGATCTCCAGTGGCAAAAACGGGTGGGTACTTAACCATAAGCTTCGGAACAGTCAGCGGCCTTGATCACTCTTTCACTCTTGAAGTGATACGCTTGGGCAATTATATTGCAGATCTTGCGTATGTTGAAACAATTATGCGGATTCAATTCACAGATGCCGGTTGGGTTTGATATCAATCCGAAAAGTAAGAGTATTATGAGCTGCGGTTCCAGAGCTGATGTGCCAGTTTGGATCAACAGCAATTCGAACCATGAGTATAGCCTATCGTTGAAAGCGTATGCGCTTCTATATCTGGTGGGCCGTCCTTGTGTTTTTCTAACCGTTGATATGTGTGAACCCACCACTTCTTGCTTCGTGTTACACACCGGTCACTTGAGATCCAATCAGTATTTGGTAGTATGTCTTCTTTGTTTAAATTACTTTATCTCAATCTGAACGGCGTAACCAGTCTATCTAAATCTACCTAGATATCTAGATATCTTTATTACCTAAGGCTGTTCTGTGGTTTTGAAACTGAATGGTCTGCGCCTTAGTTTCTTGTTTATCGAAAAACCGGCTTCACATCACAGTAAATCGCCAGCTAACAAAGTCGCTTGCTGGATGTTCCCCAACAGATTGAATGCGTTTCCGAGACCACTAGTCTTCTTGGTTTTGAACCACTCTAGTTAATCAAGACTGTGCTAATTAAGATACATCTGCACAGGTATCATTTTTGGTCTGCCCGTTGTTTCAGCTTATCAGTGTCTAATAATCGGCTTCCATTTATCAGATTCGTATGCAGGCGTTCACTGCCGGCGTCTCAGGGAGACCATCGCTTTTGAACTTGGCTCGAAAAGCGATTCACGAAGAGGGACCTCTGGCCTTGTACAAAGTAAGTCTTCGTGTGTGGACAGTCTTGTTTGTCCTGCGCACTTCCATTGTCCAATGTTTATCGTAAGTATCATTAGTCCTCCCAGTTACTTTTGGTTACCTTTTTAAGCATCAGAGTATATCAAAGAATTGATATCACGCGTTGGTTTTTTAAAGTTTTGTTTGTACGGTAGTTTCCTCACAACGAGCCTCCCAAGTAGCAATATTGTCTTCCGCGAAACGTTTTTACGAGGTACGAGGTTATTTTACATTAGGTACTTCCATTGAGAAAAAAACCCCCTGAACCATGCAAAACACTTGTTAGGACTTGAAGTTGACAAATAACGCAAGGTCGAGCCCGGTTTTTTACGCGTTGACCTCAGGGGTGAACACAAAACTGCGTAAGTACGTTCGTGTGCATTCTTCACGCATCGTTCAGACAAACTAAAATCCGATTATGAAATCCTATGCAAGTCTTAGTCAACAATGTTTTTCTCATATAGCTACACCAAACCAACGCCCATCAAATAATCACTGGGGCTTGCGAGCGATTCTTACGTACCTTGCAGTCCTTTCTGATCAGGCACTTGGCTGCTATGATGATAATGATGATGTGAGAGAAATTCTTCGTGCAAGACCTTTCGCAACTGTGAATGTACAAAGAACATCAACAATTTCATTTTGAACACTGGGCATCTCAAATCATTGGCTCAAGTGACACGGTTGCAATGTGGACTAAAGGCCTTGCTACTGAAAAACCGAAAAAGCGAATCTCTCTTGGCTAGTTTTTTTAGAGCCTTTTAGAGAGGCAACTGATTGTATGGTATTCTGTAAAATACAATGTTCATATTACTTTTCTCAACTTGGTTATGAATCCAGATAGAACAGTGGTTATCAGACTGATTTGTTATTCATAATTCCTAAGTTTGAATAATCGTCATTTGACTCTTGTCTAGTAGGCTGATAGTACGCTATCGCGCATGTTATCTTACTCTTGTACGACAGCAAGCGCTGGATGATGTGACGTCAATCAGTTTGTCCGTTTAGTCCGAACGGCACGTAAATATTATCGTTTACCTCGACATGTGATCCTTCATCATCGTCTGATGATTGTATAATTGTCGCGTCCAGTTGTAGACGAACTAGCTAGCCGGTTGTAGAGACTTTGGACGCATCTGCGCCCCCTCTATACAGAACATATGGGTTGATATATTTTTGAATAACATATATTGCCTAGCACATCTTAAATCAAGGTCCATTTCCGTCGCCTACTCTTGAAGCAGCGGACTAAAAACGGACACATTTTGGTCGCTGGCATTCATACACTAGTCACAAAATTTTGCTCACATCCTCATAAATACATCACGTTGCCTTTAAGACTTTGCGCGTCTCACGGTAACCAAAGCTGCAACGATTAAATTCTTGTCTTGTAGGGCAACAAACACTTGTCGCTCCAGATTCGTTCGCCAATTACTTTTTACATCGTATCACAGAAATGTCATCTAACGATTCAGCAACAGCTTTTAATAAGTAAATGTTTTTCGAAGCAAAAGGACTGTCGCTGATGCCACTCAAATCAATTCTGATATGGATCAGGCGACAAAAAGAGGCCTTTGACCAGCTCGACAAATCGAAATCGCGGACAATAGCCGTAGAGGTGATTGTCGACGCTGCAAGG
>LOND01007780.1:6588-20664 GCA_014220965.1 Paragonimus kellicotti | reverse complement strand
GTCAAATGTTGCAGAGCATTCAGCTGTTAATTTGCTAGACAACACTGTTCGCTATATTGCGCGCAGTTGAAAGTTGTGTGACAGATCAACTAAGTTGGCCATTAGCAGACCGTCAGTATCGGCATGCGTGGTATCCGGAACATGTAACCCAGCATATCCATTCTCAAATTTTGCATCTAGAATGACTTCATGTAAGTGATTTTAGGACACCCTGCAAGACAGTGCTTCCATCTGAATTAGTCAAAATACGCTAAATGTTGCATTTGTGAAGTAACCACCAACATTCGGATGATCAATTTTCAGATCAGTGATGTCTGAACGGATTTTACAGAACTGATTTTGACGACTATTTGAATTAAGCTGAATCTAAATGAGCATTCCGAATTCCACGTTATATGATACTCCTCACATGCAACCGAACAGTGGTCCAGGAATCTTAAATTTTCCACTCGAAAGGAGTAAACCTCCACGGAACCGGCACAGAATTGAATCTCTTGTGCAGTGGTATAATTCTGGAAAGACTAACATTCTCTCAAATGCATCCTCAAAGTATATTTGAACAAGCCCAAGCTTTTTGAATCTGACGGTTCAGCCTCTGACGCACTCACAATTTCAATTGAAGTCGAAATTGACGACTACACTGACTCACGTATCTTCTTGTCCGTGTATATCAGAATATCTACTTCAGTTGTCAATCAATCCGAAGGGGCAACAGAGCAAACTAGCTGACTAAAACCAACGCAAACTAGACCTGTCCGCTGAGAAGTATACCAGGATGACCAATCAACGATTGTATCTGGTCAACTGAGTGAATGGTATATTGCGTGGAGGAGTCGGAAAAATGAAGTATCTCATTTCCACGCCATAACTATCGCCTCTTACACAATTCCAAACTTGACCCGAAACGGGAGTGTGTCGCGCCGATTAGCATGCACAATACTGCCCCATTCCAGTACAATATATGGCAGTTTAGGTTGGCAGCAAGGAAATAACGTAACCAATGAATTTACGTGTTGCCATCTATGAAGATTCTTGTCACCCGGAATACACTGCAATCTTAACTGTATCCACAGCTGCCTATCTTCTGTTTCTGCTAAATCGGGGTTAGCACTGAGCTTGAGTTGGTTCATTATCTCCTATTAGTCCCACGAGTTTGATTAATTCATATTGCTTCGATTCATACGCCTGACCACATCGTTTGACGAAATCAGGCTGCAACGATATACTTGCATAACAGAGTAAAACACGGATAAGGGATAATCTAGCACAATTAAACAATCTGTATTACACAGTGTTGTTGACATGCAACAGTCTCCCACATCGATCTAGACCACCTCGATCTATTTGGTGAAATATGCCACACGACGAGATGAAAGTTGGGAATTCGAGAGAATGAATATAGTTTATTTCAGTAGAAAGGTTAGAGCATAAAAGCGGTGAGAGGAATCGTGAGAGAAAGCGTTCGAAATATGGGAAATTGAGAGAATCCCACCAATACAAACTGTGGAAATTATTTGGAACAACACAGAGTTATTCGTTGCAAGTAGTCGAATCAAGAATACACTGAGAGAAAGTGTAAATCAGAATTCTGGTGCGACTTCGGATACTTCTGAAGTGGTATGTCGAGATATGATGAGTATGGATACCGCGAGTGAGAATGGGAATGCTTGGTGGTATACTGTTCAAAGGATGGACGCAAAGAAACAGAAGAATTTGATCATTTGGTCTCATTCACCAACCACTTGACATTCAATTCACGGAATGTTCACAGCATCGCTGGCAGAGTGCTGAAGATGAGTCCCGGTAGGATAATTGAAGTGAGACACCCGATTATTCTGACTAGAAACCGAAATGTTCAGAGTGAATGAGGTGTGTTCTATTCAGCAAACAGACGTCAGTCAATATTTCAGTTGAGAATATGTTACCTGTTAAAATCTGTTTGAAGTTGGTTCAAAAACTATACGACTGTATGAACAGTGATAGTAGTATATTACTGGACACGACCGCTTCATGTCTACCTAGATTAATAATCAACTCACCCCCACCACCACGGGTCGTTGTTCTCATGGTAACCACGGGATCGTTGCTGGTGCTTGTTTGCTCGGCCGCCCGTGAGGCTGTTGTTCTATCTGCTGTCCTTCCGTCTGATTTTTCGTCTGTTATGGAAATCGACAATAATATCGAAATGATTGGTACGAACTGAAAGAGTGGAAGTGTGTGTTTGTGTTTGGAGACAGTCAACAACGTCATATGCAATGCCGAATGCGTCACTGAATACTATTGGACCTCTCATCGAGTTGAGCAGAACAGTTGTTCTTGTGTTGAATGGATAGTTCTAGAAATACTCATAATTCGTTGTTTCAAGTTTTCACCCAGAAACTACTATTACGATCAGAGAAATGGCTGACAAACACTGTCATAATGTGAGTATTGTTGACGTAAAATTGAACACATCTACGACAATCAGTCTCAGCGTTGATTCAGAGGCATTCCCACTTGTTTGTTTGTTTCACTTTATACGAACCGAGAATTTGCACTCCTCTCCATAGATAACTTGTTCGGTTGTAGTAGAACTCTGAAGTCAAGGCGGCCTTTACCAGTTCCTTGAACGGAGGACAGGTGTAGTTGATGCCGTTAGCGACCAACATGGAGTTGTTGAATATGATTTGGGCTTCCATTCGTGTTCGTATTCGATCCGTTGGTTCTCTATAAATGTTGCGTCTTTCAGTGTTTATATAGCTCCCATTATTGGGATGCAAACGCAGGAACTGCACAAACTGGTTTCTCACCTGTTCGTGAACAAATGAAGAAATGAACTATTTATTTTGCTGCTTCTGTTGAAACGATCAGAGTGTGGAAAGCACTTATGGCATTAATATGAAACCTATTCTATGCCTATAGATATTACTCTGGATTGAAACTTTTGTCAGGGTGCTTTGCGACAGTTCATATATGTAAGTGATAGCTAAGTTTGAAATTAGGAGATGCGATCAGAAATCGTTTACGAGAGACTTGGATATAATTGTTCAGTTTCTTGAACAGTGTGGTAGAGGACCAGCAGTTAGCTCAATGATAGTGGAACGGTCAATGTTGTGTGAATTCTGAAAAACTTCAAATGAACTAACTACTTCCGCTGATGTGCTGCTTTGCAAAGTAGTGAACCTTACTGAACATAGTACATGATAAAACACCTTGTCTGATTGCACTCGTAACCAGGTTTAGATAAGAATTTCAACGGAAGACAAAAACTCACGTTCTCTCCTACTTCTTTGGTAACATCGGCGAAGCTTCTAACTTCGTCCCACCTCAACGGACCTGCTGATTTGTACAATGGGCCATCCACTCGGATTGCTGTATACAGATACACGGAAATAGTGGTGTCAGCGGATGACGTCTCTGCTTGTGTTAATATCAATGATGTCCAAAAATCAGTGTTACACAGTAATCACAGTATAAAACCTATGCCACATAGTCAAACCACACTAGAATGCGCAAAACCATGGTCTGTTCGGTGTCAGGTGAAACTTACTTGTTGATCCTGTACCAGTCGGGGCTTGACAGAGAAGAATTGTGGGAAAAGCATATTAAAACGGATATTGCTATGTGGTTAGTTTCAATGCATAACACAGCTTTCTATTTCTCTCCAGATTCATGTGGATTTCACAAAATATCAAGTTGACAAACAGCTGTTTTCGGTCATTCTCATCAGATTTCGCAATTACATGGACCAATTATTTCACAGCTACTTGCGTGGACCACTTGACACCGACGAATGCATTTCGCATGACGGGCACGCATGATAATCTAACACACTCATCCTCCTTCTCCAGTGGACTGTGATCCGTACCACATCTGTGATTTCTAGTGGCTCATTTGGTTTGATAGAACTATCATGTATGGATTCGCCCGTTCCTATATAATTGATGAAAATGACCGAAAGCAGCTGCTTGCAGAACTAACATTTGTCATTGGTTTTATCCACTAACCAAAATTGGGGTTCCGATTTTCAGGGAAACCGATCTTAAAGTAGCACAACCATGCCGCCAGTAAAGTGTACATTATAATCTCACAGGTTAACGAAAGATACAAAAACACATGTTGTAAAATAAACTCCCAACTTACACGGACCGGCTGGTTGAGCACGATTACCTGTTGAGAGTGATGAATGAAGGGGAATTTCGGAACATAATTACACACAATTATCTCGCGTGGAAGAAATCTTGTACACTTAATTCAGAACTGCATTATTTGGAAGATTTATCAGGCACTTGAGCGGAATTAATTAAGACACAACTTACGGGTTTCCAGCTGTATATCGCTCAAGTAGTATTGGTTAGCGAACGCTGGGGAAAGCCTCACTTGATTGGCCAATAAAATGTCGTAGGTTACACATGATGGATCGTATTTTCGGAGAAAATCATCCGTGGTCAATATTGTGTAGTTTACATGTGTTCTTGCCTGTCAATTTTGATGGTACACGTTGAACTGTTCTTCCGTTCTTCATACCATGGAACCAAACTGGTTATCTGTGAACAGAAATCGACGGCTTTGTTTCATCCGAAGATGTGCACTGGTGATAGAGACAGTTGTGTTGCCTCATACTAATTTTCCCTTGTGACAACTATGTCGATATATGGCAGAAATTGTAAGTTACACATCAGAAACAGTCGGAACCTAATTATTCATATCACATATTTTGCCAAATCTATCAATTCAGAATCACAATGAATACCTACAAATGTATGATCATACAGTCAGTTTTGACGACAATAGTACATTAGTCACGGAGGTCAGAATGTTCGCGTGCCTATTCCAACCAATCCTTTACTTGGCGTAAACGGTTCTAAAAAGACAAAAACGTTAACGGAAGGTGAAAAGCTTAAGATATTTCAACGGAATGATAAACACATTCATCTGATACACTGAGAACAACGTACTTGACTACAAACATCAGTTTGCACTTGCATAGTTTTGTTTTCCTGCACCAACTTCTCGGGATCTTCAACCCGTGACAAATTGTAGTATAGGAATGCCACTGAATACACTGCCTGTGGGAGAGTTGATATTAAAAATAAATTAATTTGGTTTAAGAAAGTGAATTCAACATGGCAGTTCTGATAGGGTGAACAGTAATTTCAGCAAAAATTTCATATCTGAAAGCAAACAGCCATCAGTATGATCAGGAAATATGTTGTAGTTCGATGAACACGAAAACTTACTGAGTGTTTTGGGAGCCGATTCAGCTTGAGCTGCAGAACAGTTGACAAATTAAAGTGGATAAGCTGGTGAACTCAAGTCGGAACTTTGCGAGATCTAGTCAACACCATT
Organism: Paragonimus kellicotti; assembly: GCA_014220965.1. Classification (NCBI taxonomy): domain Eukaryota; kingdom Metazoa; phylum Platyhelminthes; class Trematoda; order Plagiorchiida; family Troglotrematidae; genus Paragonimus; species Paragonimus kellicotti. Next base: position 15,336 of record LOND01007780.1, on the reverse strand, counting down.
CAACACAGAAGTCCAACAGTCTGTCAGCAACCGATATGCCAGATTTCTCTTGTAATTACAACATTACCTGCCTACGACATATCACATCAACCAAAACTCACCCAGTGCACCATCGAGCAATACGAGAAGGCTGATGACAACGGGAACAGCTCTCATTTTGCGTTGTGTCTGACTTGTATCACATCGCATTTGAAGCTGCCATTTAAATACACTTGTGGTAGGCGATCAGGATGTCTGAAGCACGATACGTTTGGCTTCTGTACTTGTCATATGATCGAAGCTCAAATCAAGCAGGTTGCAAACTAGACTGAATGTGTGCGTGTGTGTGTGTGTGTTTGTATGCCACATTGGTAACGACACAAAAGCAATTGGGTCACCATGGGTAACCTACAAAGCAGTACTGTAAGGGTGCAGTCGGAACTAGCAAGGATACACGGATTGAATTTGAATTGCTTGTCAGAACGTGCTGCTGTGTTTTTAGCCCTGTTAGTTTTCGTTGTGTAAGTCGTGTGTATGGCTTACTGGGCCTTTGGCTCATGTTTGTGTATTGTTTCCTTTTACAGGATTGTTGTTGGAACCCCTCCTTCGGAAGAACGCTGTCCCCGGTGTCTCCACGTGGCTCGAATTTGGTCCTCAAGTGTTCCCTGCAATCAAAGTAAGAACGAAATTGGCTGAAACTTATGCAGCAAACCGGCAAGTTTGTAAGATTGCAATTATAAAGAAGCGATAAGATCCTACATTGGAGTATTAAGAAAGATGGTGGTATGCTCCAGGAACAAATCATAGATGGGAATACTGAAATGAATTTTTCGAAGTGTTTTATTTCAATTTCGAGAGCCTGTGTTTGTTGGCAACACGGCACGCTCTGAAGGATGTATACCGGAACTTGATTGATTCAAACCACGGATTTTCGTCGTTGAACACGAATCACTTCATGAGTTACAATGTTGCAGTGATTTGGCGGACTTCTCATGATCTAAGTTGATATGACTAAAGCAAACAGATTGTCTATCGTGGTGGGTCAGAGTTGTCGCTGATGACGTTTATTTCCTCGGGTTTGTCGATTGTTCCAGTCTACTCAGAAAAGCAAATCCAGATGACGAGAAGTTAGCACAGTTCGGAAGTGTTACATACTGAGTTGCCAAATCGAGAAATTTTAGAACAGAAATCTGTGCGGCACTAAGCAACCTCAATTTACTAGAAAACAGCACTTTTTTATAGGGGAAAAACAGTATTTACGATTACTATTAAAACACAAGCGTTCTCACGTTTTGACCGGCCAGTTCACTGTTATGTTGTTCAATGGCCTTATATCTAGCAACTCAGTTGTTTGGGACAAATACACATTCAACAGCAGCTGATTGTCGTTCATGATTGATTGGCACCGGTTCGACCATAATTCCGTCTGTAGCAGCTTGTGCGCGAACACTGATTGGCTGAACTTTCTCCAGTCAAGAAGCTGCTCCAGTCCGATCTCATTACAGAAAGGTCATCAGAAAGCAGTTGTGGTCGTACTGCGAGCAAGCGATGTAACAATGCAAGGTATATACACATGTGGATCAGTCAAAGCTTGTCAACGTGACTAAAGTGCTGTAGTCACGTGAATCGTGGAGCGTTATATCCCACATTGTCACAGACACATGTGCACGCCAGAACGGTTAGTTAGTTCACCGGCCAATCGAATACGAGGCCGGGAAAGATACAGCCGCGAAAGAGGTAGGACAGAACAGGACGGTCCTCCTTGATAAACAAGGGAGGAGATCTGTTAGCTGGTGAGCACGGACGTTCGGCATTTTGTAGCTGTGAATTTGGTTTTCATTGAGGTGTTTGTAGTGAATGAGAGCCAAACCAATTATACTGGTGGATGTGGTGAAAGAATTTGGCTGTCTCGCATTTCTTCCACTCACCCGTCTCAGAACACCTTTGATGAAGATCACAACACTTTTTCGATGAGAACAATAGGCCCGCAAGTTAGTATCTAGGGCAGATTATAGAGGCGAGCACACACAGCGAGAGAATATGGGTTGTTAAGCTCACCAAATTCTGCCTCAGAGTTTCGAAGATCGTTGTGCGTTTTCAGCTAAGGCTGCGCAATTTTTTAGAAGGACCAACGTTATCTTTTACCAAGACTCCTAGTTTTTGTTCGTATACGGGAACGAGTAGTGTATTTTACCGTTGTATCAGTCTTCACGAGTTAGGTGACAAGCGTGTATCATCTTGCACTTGGTTACATTGAAAGGCAAGGTACTCCCCAAGGGTTTAACAGTTTAACTCGTTCTGTTGAATTTTGATGGCTTTCGGACACAGTACAACTCGCCCGAATATTGCGTGGTCGTCATAAGATACCGACGGAGAGTTGTCGGCGCTGGGTAACGTTACTGTTGATTCTGATAACTACCCGTAGTTGAACTTCAGCTCAATTGAGTAGTTCCATAACTGTATCATGCGGTTGTCGAACGTGTCGGAAGTTAATTCTCAGGTATTGCTGATGCCCCAAATATCTACTTATCTGTTTTCATGAACTCCCTCATTAATTTTGCTGAATGCACGGTGTCACACGTATTGTCCTAACAAGGCTAGTGGCAAGGACTAAAGCTGTCTTCATGAAGCACACAATCATTGCCTCATAACAGAATTTTGTTGCCATGAAATATATAATTCTCAGACTCATCATCGGAGTTCATGATAGAGGAAGCGGCAGTCCAATACAGATTTTCAGGCTTTACAATAAACCTTACAACTCAACGTGGGCTGTCTGGAGTATTTCTTCGGAATTATCTTGAACGTGACCAACAAAACTCTGGCGCTTTCTCGGGCATAAATCGTGAGTGGTTGCTAATTTCCAATTCGCTGTGAAACTTCTGTCGTGCTTTTTCATAGTGCATTGTATATCGTGTATACCGGTGCTCGTGACAATACCACATTAGAAGCACATGTCGTTAGTTACGCATACACATTGAAGTATTTGTAACAATCACCATGTTATGTGGTCAATCCGTACACAATTGTGCAGCTCAGCTTACCCACACACATACATCCAGGCAAAATCACTGTCTACTAACGTGGAAGTTAGACCCGATGGTCACAAACCATCGTCATCTGAATGCCTGCTATATTGTCATATTCTCAACTCACATGGAATGAAAACATGGCTAGTAATCTGATATCGATCACCACAACGAAACTGCATTGAATGGTATCAACTCACAAATTAGGCGGTGACAGGTGTACACATTAGTTCATCTTCTTGTAAACAAACTTTCTGTAAACGTCTTTCATTTCATGCACACTGAACCACGCCCAATTCTTCTACACGAATAATTCCCGTGCTGCGACTCTAATATCAGAACGTGTGTAGCCAAAATGGTGACCTAGACGGCACGTCCTTGAGTTCCAATCTATTTAGTGGTGTACAGCAAAAACACATATTGATTGACGGGTGTTGAATTACATGAACAAATTCAGGCTTGAATGCGTAGGCGTCCAGAATGAAATATATTGTGTTCCACAGTGAATCCAGAAACACTCATGTGTTCAGCCTAAATCCGCACAATGTGCAATGACGCTGAAACCCAACTTGCTTGTTTGACACAGGTCCTCAAGTTTTAGTCAGAATGACAAACATAAATTCATCGTGTATCGTAAATGTCTCTGGAATCAGACATATCTACAGAATGGAGGTTTACTGATTAGGAACGCAGTACGACCTACAGCAGTATCACGAGTGTTGTGCGGTTGATTAGTGCCTGTTCCACTGTCGAGTTTAAGATTTACACAGCGGGTTAAATTCTGCATGTTGGTTAACTGACAACAGTGTCTGAATGGTGGAGTTGACAAACGTCGGTAAAGAACACACAACTACTAATCACTACATCGAAAACCAGTTCCAGGGAACCGCTGCTTGAAGCGCATTACTGACATAGATATTGGTTTCCGCAGACGATTCGATTTGTTTAATTCATAGCGTGAATTCAAGAGGAAACGCCTATTATATCCGAAAAGAAATGATGCATATGAAACATAACACGCTGCGAAGAACGTCACGGGAAAATGGATAGGCTAAGATGTTCGTTGACATTCACAGCGTGATGAACGAGTGGAATCGTTCCCTAATTGCATTATACATTCGAAATGGCAGTGGAATATATTTCAACTTTAGTCGACGCCTTCCGCCTTCAGTGCGTGAACACTTCGCATGTCTCACGGGTTAACTGATGAACCCAGTCCACGTTTCCGCTACCTCCGTACAAACATCCAATGGTGATCTACTGTGTCGTACCCAGTTAACAAGGAAGGAAATTTCAGTTTTAAAGGTTCAAGTGTGGGAACAGAACAGCATTCCGTGCACTTGAATGAACAATTAATATGGGACCATACAGTAGATGGTTGGCCTCAAGAAGCCCCGTCATTGTTTTAACATATTGACAAAAATAAGCACATTGTTCAACAGGACACTCGTGTTTGTTGGGTTCCAACTCAACCATGCAGATAAAACATGAATATGAGTATAACCACCAGTAGGAAAACCACGACCTTGATCGTGGAACACCGAACGACGAATCGGCACCTGTGAGTGAGTGTGTGAGTATGTGGACATGCGTAAATGAGAAAAAGAAACCCAACGTGGGTTCCGCGTCTGTGCAGCTAGTCCGAAATCGTCATGGTAGGCCACATATAAAGACTGACTACAAGTGTGTACGACGTAACGTAACAAATGAGATCACGACAACTAGGTGGGACAATGGACGACTCCGTTAAGCACTTAGTTCCCATTGTTTCCGTGACACTGTTACCTTTATCGATGACGAAATCAACGATAACCACTGCGTTTGTACTCCAGCTGTATGTTTACTGCCTATATATTTCCACACATTCGGAACAGTCTGGAGCGAATGATTGACAATCCATGATTGGTAGGCAGAACCACGGTGTAGCGAATATGCTTGTTTTCGGTCACTCTACAATGAGCCAAATATCTGCGGTTATGTATGGGACAGTGTTGTCTGGGTGAAATGTACAAAACGGGTAACAAGGTCAAATGAGATCAAGCCATGTCATGGGTCTGAATACAGAAAACGTTTCCATACAATTAAGTCACAAATGTGATACAGCGGAAACCGCAAGTATGCCATGGCATGGTGGTGAGCGATGCAAGAAACAACCCCTGTGTGAAATTCAATTTCACATTTAACGTTACTCTACTCACTTGTTTATAGTAGTATACCATTATTTCCGAATTCAACGTGACTCGTCTGTTTGCAATACTGGGCCTTTGGCCCATGTTTGTTCGTGTTGTTTCCTTTTACAGGACTGTCGCTTGAACCCCTGCTTTGAAAGAAGCACTGTCCTGCGGTGTCTCCACGTGGCTCGAATTTGGTCCTCAAGTGTTCCCTGCAATCAAAGTAAGAACGACCGGCCCATATGTTACCATACTAACGCCCGATTAGGATGAGTCTTCTATAAGATCAACATCTTTTGACTAAACGCATTTACGTGAACCGTAAATGTACCTTGTGGTCAACCGTGAAAGGATACAATGTACAGTTTCCAACTAATATCGGCTTTAGACGAGAATCGCTGTTTGTCATCATATATCAACAGTAAAGTGTAATTCGTGTGGAAAAAACATCAACAATCAGCCATAATCTTCCGCTCGGCTTACACGTCTGAGCCGAGATAATCTTGGCTGAAACTTATGCAGCAAACCGGCAAGTTTGTAAGATTGCAATTATAAAGAAGCGATAAGATCCTACATTGGAGTATTAAGAAAGATGGTGGTATGCTCCGGGAACAAATCATAGATGGGAATACTGAAATGAATTTTTCGAAGTGTTTATTTCAATTTCGAGAGCCTGTGTTTGTTGGCAACACGGCACGCTCTGAAGGATGTATACCGGAACTTGATTGATTCAAACCACGGATTTTCGTCGTTGAACACGAATCACTTCATGAGTTACAATGTTGCAGTGATTTGGCGGACTTCTCATGATCTAAGTTGATATGACTAAAGCAAACAGATTGTCTATCGTGGTGGGTCAGAGTTGTCGCTGATGACGTTTATTTCCTCGGGTTTGTCGATTGTTCCAGTCTACTCAGAAAAGCAAATCCAGATGACGAGAAGTTAGCACAGTTCGGAAGTGTTACATACTGAGTTGCCAAATCGAGAAATTTTAGAACAGAAATCTGAGCGGCACTAAGCAACCTCAATTTATTGGAAAACAGCACCTTTTTATAGAGGAACAACAGTATTTACGATTGCTATTAAGCGACAGGCGTTCTCACGTTTTGATTGGCCAGTTCATTGTTGTGTTGTTCCATGACCTTGCATCTAGCAACTCAGTTGTTTGAAACAGATACACATTCAACAGCAGCTGATCGCCGTCTATGATTGGTTGGCGCCAGTTTGACCATAATTCCGTCTGTAGCAGCTTGTGCGCGAACACTGATTGGCTGAACTTTCTCCAATCAAGAAACCGCTCCAGTCCGATCTCATTACAGAAAGGTCATCAGAAAGCAGTTGTGGTCGTACTGCGAGCAAGCGATGTAACAATGCAAGGTATATACACATGTGGATCAGTCAAAGCTTGTCAACGTGACTAAAGTGCTGTAGTCACGTGAATCGTGGAGCGTTATATCCCACATTGTCACAGACACATGTGCACGCCAGAACGGTTAGTTAGTTCACCGGCCAATCGAATACGAGGCCGGGAAAGATACAGCCGCGAAAGAGGTAGGACAGAACAGGACGGTCCTCCTTGATAAACAAGGGAGGAGATCTGTTAGCTGGTGAGCACGGACGTTCGGCATTTTGTAGCTGTGAATTTGGTTTTCATTGAGGTGTTTGTAGTGAATGAGAGCCAAACCAATTATACTGGTGGATGTGGTGAAAGAATTTGGCTGTCTCGCATTTCTTCCACTCACCCGTCTCAGAACACCTTTGATGAAGATCACAACACTTTTTCGATGAGAACAATAGGCCCGCAAGTTAGTATCTAGGGCAGATTATAGAGGCGAGCACACACAGCGAGAGAATATGGGTTGTTAAGCTCACCAAATTCTGCCTCAGAGTTTCGAAGATCGTTGTGCGTTTTCAGCTAAGGCTGCGCAATTTTTTAGAAGGACCAACGTTATCTTTTACCAAGACTCCTAGTTTTTGTTCGTATACGGGAACGAGTAGTGTATTTTACCGTTGTATCAGTCTTCACGAGTTAGGTGACAAGCGTGTATCATCTTGCACTTGGTTACATTGAAAGGCAAGGTACTCCCCAAGGGTTTAACAGTTTAACTCGTTCTGTTGAATTTTGATGGCTTTCGGACACAGTACAACTCGCCCGAATATTGCGTGGTCGTCATAAGATACCGACGGAGAGTTGTCGGCGCTGGGTAACGTTACTGTTGATTCTGATAACTACCCGTAGTTGAACTTCAGCTCAATTGAGTAGTTCCATAACTGTATCATGCGGTTGTCGAACGTGTCGGAAGTTAATTCTCAGGTATTGCTGATGCCCCAAATATCTACTTATCTGTTTTCATGAACTCCCTCATTAATTTTGCTGAATGCACGGTGTCACACGTATTGTCCTAACAAGGCTAGTGGCAAGGACTAAAGCTGTCTTCATGAAGCACACAATCATTGCCTCATAACAGAATTTTGTTGCCATGAAATATATAATTCTCAGACTCATCATCGGAGTTCATGATAGAGGAAGCGGCAGTCCAATACAGATTTTCAGGCTTTACAATAAACCTTACAACTCAACGTGGGCTGTCTGGAGTATTTCTTCGGAATTATCTTGAACGTGACCAACAAAACTCTGGCGCTTTCTCGGGCATAAATCGTGAGTGGTTGCTAATTTCCAATTCGCTGTGAAACTTCTGTCGTGCTTTTTCATAGTGCATTGTATATCGTGTATACCGGTGCTCGTGACAATACCACATTAGAAGCACATGTCGTTAGTTACGCATACACATTGAAGTATTTGTAACAATCACCATGTTATGTGGTCAATCCGTACACAATTGTGCAGCTCAGCTTACCCACACACATACATCCAGGCAAAATCACTGTCTACTAACGTGGAAGTTAGACCCGATGGTCACAAACCATCGTCATCTGAATGCCTGCTATATTGTCATATTCTCAACTCACATGGAATGAAAACATGGCTAGTAATCTGATATCGATCACCACAACGAAACTGCATTGAATGGTATCAACTCACAAATTAGGCGGTGACAGGTGTACACATTAGTTCATCTTCTTGTAAACAAACTTTCTGTAAACGTCTTTCATTTCATGCACACTGAACCACGCCCAATTCTTCTACACGAATAATTCCCGTGCTGCGACTCTAATATCAGAACGTGTGTAGCCAAAATGGTGACCTAGACGGCACGTCCTTGAGTTCCAATCTATTTAGTGGTGTACAGCAAAAACACATATTGATTGACGGGTGTTGAATTACATGAACAAATTCAGGCTTGAATGCGTAGGCGTCCAGAATGAAATATATTGTGTTCCACAGTGAATCCAGAAACACTCATGTGTTCAGCCTAAATGCGCACAATGTGCAATGACGCCGAAACCCCACTTGCTTGTTTGACTCAGGCCCTCAACTTTTAGTCAGAATGACAAACATAAATTCATCGTGTATCGTAATTGTCTCTGGAATCGGATATATCTACAGAATGGAGGTATACTGATTAGGAACGCAGTACGACCTACAGCAGTACCACGAATGTTGTGCG
>LOND01007777.1:11676-21957 GCA_014220965.1 Paragonimus kellicotti | reverse complement strand
ATGGTTTACGCAGGAACCCCGGGCTCTTTTCTTAAATATGGGAACTATTATCGAGTGACCCCAACACGGAGGGATGGTCTCCGTTGTCCACACAAGCTGTAACAACTGAGGCAATGTGTCCGCTAACGCCTCTCCACCTTCTTTGAAAAGTGCCGGCACGAAATCATCTGGGCCAGCAGCCCTATTACGATTAAGAGCCGAAAGGCAATTGCGAACCTCAGTCTCAGTGGGTGGTTCCAAATCTACCGACCAGGGTGCTACATCACAAGTCTGTGGCGGCAACGCAATAGAAGCAGCAGGACCAACTAAATTGACCCTCAGTGTTCTGCCCAACGCTCTAACCTTCTGGACTTATTACAGACTAGTGTACCATCTACCTCGCTGATAGCTTCACTGACCGACGGTCGCCTGGGACCGGTGTGTTCTTCGTGGTTGTGTGGCAGTCAAGCATCAGTGTGAACCACCGATGTATTGCTGTCTATGATGATGATGATGATGGATAGCCAGGAACTCTGCAGCCTCTGCTTCCTAAGCGTCGCCGACGAGTGCATGTTTACCTTCTTTTGCTTGCATTTGTCTTCGCAAGTAAGCACAAAATCTTTCTGGGGTTGTCACTGATTGAGCTGCGAGACGATCCTCGTACACCCTGCGTTTTGTAATCTTCGATCAGCTACATTGGTTGCGAATAGATCCGTAGCGTTTGTATCCGCATCTGGTTGTCCGAAGCAGTCTCCATACTCGATTACGTTATCGGGGACAGGTCGTGGGTTTCCGATCGAATCATGGTGGCCCGTGGAAACGAGACCGGGAAAGCCGAGTTGGGTAAATGTCTTATTCTGCTCCACTGACTGTCAACGTCTGGATCATCTCCGCCTCACCAGTCAGCGGAACTTGCTTTCTCTCGCATCTCGACAAACAGTATTCATCAAACATATTGACTTACTCTCAATCCCACTTTCTCAGCACCGGGTTGTCTCAAATAGATCGTGAGGACTTTATGACCTCCACTATTCAGTGGTGGAAAATGATTCTCTGCAGTGAGCACCAGATCCAGTGTGAACGCCTGGCGACAAAGGTGTCTCGTTGGCCTTCAGACCTGCTGGTGCAAGTCAAGTAAAACATTGCTTCTGTGTAGATATACGTAGACTGTATACAGCGCTAAAGTTCCTAATCAATTTTCATTGTGCCGCAGCCGCGACAAAAGCACGACGGGCGTTATACCGACTGAAATCCGCGATCGCCAACCCATGTCCAGCAGTGTTCATCCCACTGTACTCGGCCATAGTTCGCCCCCACCTTGGAATATTGTGCCCAAGCTTGGTCACCGTATCTCATAAAGGACATAGCTGTCCTCGAGAAGGTACAAAAGCTAGCCACACGTATGGTATGGGGTATGAAGGGTCTAAGCTACCAAGACCGACTAAGCTCGTTGAACTTATTCTCGCTCGAACGCCGGCGGGTAAGAGAGACCTTATTGAAGTGTACAAGCTTACCCACTACACCGGCACAAGCCCCTGGCGTGTTTGTTCGTGATACGTCAGGACAGAGATTTAAGAGGTCAGGTTCACGATCAAGAAAACAAGATCACGATTGGCTGTTCGATTTAACTTTTTCACTAACCGGGTAGTCAACTCGTGGAACAAATTGCCTGCAAAGATTGTTGAGGCCTCCAGCGTGGATGTATTCAAAAGGGAGCTAGACAAATGTTGGAGCAACCTTTTTCCTACTCTGTATTAATCGAATAATGATCTGCTTGCTTCAGGGCAACCAAGATTTGTCATCTCTTTTCTTTTATCCCTACCCTTAGACCACTACCGAACGCATGCATCGACAGAAAACGCAGTCTGGTCAATCTCCGGATCACACCAGTCAAGCATCAGGACGTCAACAGGCGCAGGCCTTCATCAAGTCCTGGATTTGAAATTGAAATTGAAAAGTCAGTGCGTCAAGGTCACCTATGACGAGAAAGTGACCATCACCGGTGTGACGTTGAAGCTCATCCAGCAGGCAGGCCTTCTACGATCCAGTCACCCTTAAGATAACACCCACCGTCTCATAAATCCCAATAGATTGCCTTAATTTATACCGCGTTTACGTAGGAGTCGTCCAGGTGGACGGTCGCCGCAATGACTGACTGGAGTATCCTCTCGTATATGTATGGGTATTTCACCTCCACCCCGCAAACAGCATCTGTCGGGACGAAAGAGGTGGTATGCATGAATAGCCAGGTCTACGTCCGAGACAGATCCTTTGAGTCACGTTCCCATGTGTGTCACTAGCATCAGCTAATATTGACGAAAAACAATGTCCTAACTCTTCCCGCTTGTTCAACGCACTCCGAACATAGGTTTGCTTTGTCAGTCAAGACAATCTGCCCATGGTCGCGCCATAAAGATCATCCCGTAGCTGCACTCGCACTGAGGACAATTCCCCTGTAGAAGGATAAGCGGATTCCAACTCGGTTTCTGTTTCGGGCGAGCTGTTCGAAAGTCCTGAATGAACAGGCCCTGTTTACCGTCAAATGTTCTTTCTCTCAATTCTCCTAGGACCGTCCTCAGACGTTCTCTGTCGACTGGGGAGAGGTCACGTAGGACACGAACGCTCTGTTCTTGCAGTCGGTGCGTGCGATGAAGGACTGCTACGACGACTTCCTCAGACCCGGACACTGTCTTCAGCTGTCAGGGGAGAACTTGAAAACTTTTCGGGCATCGACCCAGTCCACATAGGGCTTTTATGGTTACGCTTACTGTGACATCCTCTTCACCTTTGGTGAACATGTTCCCCAAAGCTTATTGGAGTTTGACGAGGTCAAGAGCTGGTCGTTCTTGTGTCTTATCATCACCCGACTCAGGAACGATAATCACCGTAGCACAGCTCTGCCTTGGTGTTAACTTGTGCACTGAAGTCTTCGGTGGTGGTTTAGCTGCCACTGTCTCCACGGGGCTGACGCGGTTGGCAACAAGTGGAAGGCTGGTTTCAGAAATCGGAGGTACTTCTCGACTCGAGAGCTAGCCACCTTTGTTTTCTGGATTTGCCTCTTGTTCCATCTTACCACCTGTGCTGCAGCAGCAGCTACCTGCACAACTGTTGGCTTAGTAGTATCGCGGGTAGCACAGCTCCCTCTATCTCGTTTCCTCTGCAGGAAACCGTTGTTTACTGGGATATTGTGGGCATCAGGAGACATGCATGTGGCGTCGGGATCGCTCCTAGACACTGTCTTTTGCAGGCGGATCAACCTGACACACACGAGACGACATTTGAAACATCGAAACTTCATCTGTTCTGAACGCTGGAGCGCTCATGCTTTGAATGTAAACTAGCCGTCCTCCACTTTAATCGTTTTCTTGGGTTTCTTGGCTGGCTGGCTTACAGTACCAGGTGAGCTAATTCTGACTTTGCTTACGGAAATATAGGTGGCAGCCTGTCGGTTAACCACTGTTGATCTATTTATTCCCCAGGCCGAGGACCTCGTGATCCAGAGTCCGCAGTAAAAGGCGTTGGGGAGATAGCTGTTAGTCTCGCTTGGCTGCACGCCTGTGAAATAAGCGCACTAAATTAACGAATAGTGAAGACTGAACGGGATCTGTCGTATTGATGACACTCTTCACTTACATCCCGGTTGCTTGCTTGCGAAATGTGAACCACTTGTTGAGTGTGTTTACTAATTAAGTTTCATCCCTTTCTTCTCTTTTGCCTTGTAGTTAGGGTTTGTTTTTCTTTTCACGGTTGTTACAAGTGTGCATCGGTGTGATCCACTGGTCTACTTCCGTCTGTAATTATGTCGACGATTATGTTTGTTTTTATCTGCACCGAATTGCTTACGATTATTCTTTCCTAAAGTATGTATTACTTTCATTCTGCAAATTGTTGAGCTTATGCTACTAAACGTTGCATTTGTGGCCCTGAAGTTAATGTACCTCCTCATGATCAAGATAACTCATTTCGACGCTTTTTAAAATCCTGCTACAGTTTTTCCGTCGCTGATTCGTTGAGCTACGATTTTCGGTCAGTTGACGTGGAAGGATATCACACAGTCTGCTAAGTAACATGGATGGAAACAGCACACCGATTTCCATGGAAACGGACCACACTGACAGTTAGTTTTTTTGTCTATCTCTTTGTGTGTGTATACTTCAGATTTTCTTCACTTCGATTGCGTCTACAATGAGTCTTATGTTCGACTGACGTGAAAAATTGCCAATGTTTGATGTCATTGATGATAGTTTATCACTGTACCCATTCATGTGTTTGAAGTCATTTGGGACTAACATGCAAATGATGTATCAAGCACTTTTTTCCCGTATGTGTGTATTTGTAACCCTCAAGTTTGGCGGTCTCAACATAATTAGCGTGCCTGCATTAGTAATCTCGTTTTCCATCAAGAAATTTTCATTTTTACTGTATTCTACCGTTTCGCTTACCATTGTCAGCCTAATCAGTAAGATATCTCAAAGTTGAGTATATTTGCATATTGAGCGATAAATATGCAGGTGTGTTTGGCATCCCTCAGCCGACGCGGACCAGATCGTAGAAGTACGTGAATCTCCCTCCTGCCTCATACACCTTTATATACGTGAGTTGGCCTATCGGGATCCATCGTGTAGGTGACTTACTGAATTAAGATTTATCCTCTTTTACACAAACCCTCAATGCCTCACCTGCTACCTTCGTAAGCAGCGTACACTGTTGGACGAAAGCACTTCGTTGACAGTACGAATTTGCGTTGCAAAAAGTGGTTTTTGTCCCCGTGTATCATTACTGACTTGACTCGTTTTTGACGATGACTGTTTCGTCGACTCCTCAAACTATTGGTAAGCTCCTTCAAGAGTTCTTGCCTCGTTTGCTGTTTTAAAGGGCATAGATGCTAAAGCATCCCCTTAACTGCAGGTAACGCCAGAAACATTGCTGTGTCGTATGTGTTAAGTTTGCTTGGTTGTGCCCGGTAATGTTTGGTTATACCATACCTATTCAGTTTCCCTTCGGAGCGCAAGTTGTTACAGTAAATTCTTATCCGCTTTGTACAATCTACGATTAAGTGAAACAGTTCCAATGTAAATTTCTCATTAATCTCCTGCGATCGCTTACTGTGGATTCTAATTAGTATGTTGTGCTTTTGTGATCTCCCATAATTTCATAAGATACCAAGCATCTCAGTGCAATTGCTCTAAGTACACACACGAATTTTGCCATGCTGCCCAAAGATTTGTCCATCCTCTGCTCCTGGCCCTTGTCAATCAGCATGTTAAGCTCAATCCAAATGTGTTGAGTAGGGTTAACGCATGTAGGCGATGTGTGAGGCCAGGTGTGTGAAAGGCTGGACGTCTGCGAAGGCCACGTAAGCGATTAGTACGAAGATTAAAAAAAACGACGAACTGTATGTCCGTTCTTGGTCAGCAAATATCCAGTCGGTTCACTTACGTAAAAGTAGATATTTTGGGTGAGGAAAATGCGCCTTGTTGATTATCATTTCATTTATTCAGTCTAGGTAGACTGAAGCGGTGGTGGACGACAATTATCTGAATTCGTCTCACCACCGTTTTGCAAGAGGAAGACATTGGGCGTATCTCATATCACGACGAACCGTTTTGGCATGGCACAGAAGTGGTTGATTCAGTTGTCAACAATAACTGTCTAGGAGAAGTAGATTTTTGAGAACAAAACGTTTCAGTTGAAATGGTTGTTTGCACAGAAGAGACTGAGTGGTCCCAGTGTCGGCTGTCTGATATTACTAACGATCAGTGTGTATACCAAAAGTCGGGTACACATTGATAGTGAATCCTCTTCTCAACGCTCTGAAGCAGATTTAGTGGACATTCATGCAGTCGTTTTCCTTTTGGTTATTCTTTTCTAAAGATGACATTTTGTATTACGTTTGATCTGCTATGTTGTTTTGAGTGTAACAAAATTCTAATGGCTTCGAAATGGTAGTGTTTCACGCTTGTGCTTTCTGTTGACCAACTGTTGCCCTGGGTTCTCTGTTGTCTTTAGTAAAACTTTTCGCCATTTTTGATGATAGGCAAAACCACATCGTCGGGTTTCCCCCAGTTCTTCACGTGATTGTACCATACTCACTCAGTAGCCAAATCCTTAGGGTAAAATGTGCTCACAGGAATCTGTTCTTGAGGTTTGTAACACTGCTGCTGTTATTTTGTACCGCGGCTAGGAATCCACATAATGCTTACATTAACCACCGGAGCGTAGGTGTAATTCCTTAATATGTCGTTGGAATTCTTCATCTCATGAGGTGTGTTTAAGAAAGAATCCGGTTTTCTCCATCCGACTGTAGCCGTATCGATCAAGTTCAAGTTGAACAGGACGAAAACGGCTGGTGCCGGTCCAGTGTTCAAAATTCTTGCATCGGAGTGATAACCGGATGTTCGACTTTTCTACATAAGAAGGTGATTTACGGATTTTCACTGATCCGTCTTTCATTTGCAACGGCTTGTCCTGGTTACCAGCAAATCTGTTTGGGTAAGAAGGGGAGAACCAATCGGCGTGATACTCCGGTGGTTATCTCTGGCACGTGCTAATTACTGTATACGGTCCTCTGATTATTAGGAAGAGAAGCTACAACCAAGACCAACAAGTGATGGTAGACAATGGCATCGACCCCAACTTTTGAGAAAGATTGATCAAACCCTCTGTTGTACACACAAAGTATAATCGCTTATAGTGTTGAGGAATCTGAACATAAGGATTAAGCGATCACACTCGTCCTCCAGATAATTCCCTGGCGGTTGTTAAAAAGTCCAGACTATGCACCGTAATATTTAGCCACTTTCATCTGTAATTGCGCCTAGATATATTTGTGTTAGGTAGTTCAACAACATTCTAGAAGTTTCCGATAACCGGAAAGTACTCAGAGGTCTGCTACACTACTTGAAAACGTCTCATCATGAAAATAACCAGGTAACATTTTCTTGCTACATTACAACCACGGACTCGTTTGGCCGATGTCCTCTCGTACAAGTGTAGGACATCTTCAGCCAACTCTGGGACGGAACAAAAAAACAGTGAAACTACATGTAAAAGAATGAAACGACGAGTCACCAGCTTTTCGGATGTTGGCTCACTATCGGCTGTGACACTGCCATATCCAGGAACGTTTCCAGCCAACGTTGTGGATGGTCCAGAACTCCTTTGTCCGGAAAATGGTACCCACCAACCCGGCTCAGATGTACAGTCAGGACTTTCATGTTCCGCGGCCATATCACCGACAGACTGCCGTGTGGTTTCTTCCAGTCATCAGCAATCACAATGCGCAGTGCGGCAGACGCTGCGTCGGCATACGGAGTTCGTGACCCAACTGGCGAAGACTAGAACTTTTCATGACATTGGTTATCATCCGGGAACTTAAACATTTTTCAAACAGGCGCCGGCGGACTGTTGTGTTACCTACGAAGTCGGCCCATTTGCTACAGGCTAACTAAAGGACATAACAATCATGAAATACTGGGAGTATACGTGCAATTTTCGCACGAACATCTCTGAACCATAGAGGAAAACCGAATGCACGCACGCATTGTAAACGCTGCTTTTAATGGACAAGTAGACTTACTTTTAACGTCTTAAGTGACGGAGATTCGCGAATGCACTACATGCTTTTGCTATCCTCGTAGATACTTCGTAAGGAAAAGTAACAAGCTGATAAGCTGACACTACCCAGGTGTTTGATGTGGTCTCCAGTTTCAAGTGATCTGCCTGCAAGAACGATGTTAGGGTCAGTGTCATTCCAGTCATGTTACAACACCTCACACTTCGAAGGTTCTAAGACGTCCATACTCACCGAGCTCACTGGTCCCCAATTTTCCTGTTTATTTTGCAACTCTTCTTCATGTATGCACGCGCGGTCACTGCACCTCGTACTTCTGGGATCTTCCTCTCATTTAACGAACTTATGAAGGGCTGCCGCATGAGCCGCTGAAAAATTTCTGTCAGCCGTTCAATTGTGCCCGGACGGATACTACCCTCTTCTGCAGACTTATGGAGCTGTAGCGGTGCGAGAACTTTGCCAACTTCTTCCGCAGTGAAATGTACATTTTTAATTTTACTGAGGGATTTCGGTGTCACCGGTTTCACTGCGACCATATCCACGTCATCCCTTCAGTAAACTTCACAGAAAAGTTGAAGGTAGTTCAACTTCTATCATTTGCTTGCGGTCGGTTCATTCTTTTTTCAAGATGCCTTATATTGTTTCTCCTCTGGACCCTGAGACTTCATATGTGCATAACACCGTTTCGGACTGCTCTTGCCTTACTCATTGGGCCTGTTTTATAACAATATTTTGCCCGATGTTAGGTCTTGGAAACCGTATCCTTGCTATCTTTGTGATGTGATCATTTACTGTGACTTTCAATCTCTGTAGTCCCTCCAGCACTTATTTCGCCTCACGTCCTAACTACTGTCGGTCTCCACAAATGGGAAAGATCGCGAACTCCCCGTGACACCATGGGCATGGACGAACTAATCCGCAGGCTCTTTTTATCAGTTATCATAGCCATGAGCCTGACCAAAAGGTACTGTGGCTCGGGCTGCCGCTCACCTCAACAGTGACGTGGAATATCCTAGAAGAAAACGTTACTAAGAAGGTTGAAAATTAATAGAAGTCTAAGCGAAGAACTAGAAATGGTATGGATGCAGGTACGCCATTGACTGCGACACACGCCATCTCAGATAGTCTCTAACCAGCGGTTTGAGTGATCACGAGGACCCCATCCAGGCAGGCGACACCTACCCACTTTACTCAGTGGAGCAGTCAGGGTCTTCATATTTCGTGACCACGTTGTTGCTTGACCACCATGTGGTTTCACCCAACTGTTGGTGGCCTCAGTATATAATGCCCGGTACGGTAAACGATCAGCTGGCATACGGAGTACGTGACCCAACCATCGCAGGCTGTGCAACGTGAGTAGTTGACCAATTGATCGCGCATCCCGAGCGTTCCGGAATACGCGCCGGCGAACTGCCGTATTGCTCACGCGATCAGTCCATTAATAATGTCAATAGATGAGCACAGCTTCGTGTAGTTAGCCTCGAACAGTTAAAAAAAAATAGTGTCGACTTAATAACACACCTAAAGAAGTCTAAATAAGATTAACATTTCCATTCAAAGTCTCAGTGAATGGAAGTGATCTGCGACACAGAAAACTATGGAATAATAACACAGGCGATCAAGCTCCCAATTTTCGACCGCGCGCAGTAGCGTTCCAGACGGCCCTCCGTCGGAAGCAGAAGTGGTCCTAGAGCTCAAGTTATTGAAGCGTAATAAGGCTCCTGGACCAGACCTCCTCTCTCTTCTCTTTTCAAGGATGGCGGGAGAGGTTGATATCAGAACTGACTAAACTCCTCCAGACGATTTGGGAGACTGAAGAGGTACCTCGCGATTGGTGCTTATCAACAGTAATTCCCGTTTTCAAAAAGGGGGCCCGAAGTCTATGTGACAACCACAGAGGCATCAGTTTGGTATCTGTTGCTTCCAAGTTACTCACTGGCCTCATTTTACGTCGGCTCACTAAACCCAGAGAAAGTCAGATACGTGAAGAACAGGCAGGATTCCGATCCGGTCGAGGGTGCGTTGACCACATTTTTACCTTGCGACGGATCTTGGAACATCGGCACTCTTATAGGCAGCCGACGGTCGTGGTCTTTTGGACCTGAAGAGCTGCTTTCGATTCAGTTGCTCGTAACGTTCTCTGGAACTGTCTTCTTCGCAAGGGAGTACCAGGGAAATACGTGAATCTGTTGAGATCACTGTATGCTCACTCTGCAAGCAGGGTGAGAGTTTATGGACAACTGTCTCGGGCGTTCATCACTTCTAGTGGTGTTCGTCAAGGGTGTCCGATTTCCCCCTTGTTCAATTTTGTCATGGACGACATTCTGGAGGGTGCGCTTGAGGAGTCCAGTGAACTTGGTGTTGAGCTTCTTCCGATCTGGAGTATGTGGACGACATTGTATTACTTAGCCCCTCTGCTGAAGACATGCAGACCATGCTGAACAAGGTGAGTGACCGAGCTGGTTTGTATGGAATGCTCTTTGCACCTTCAAAATGCAGTGTTGCTTCAAGACTGGAATATTCCCACTTCTTTCTTTATTGCGGGCAATCTACTTAATTCTGTGGACAGTTTCACATAATTGGGTAGCACTATCTCGTCAGCTTGTAATATTGCTGATGAGATATCAGCGAGGATAGCAAAAGGCACGAGTTGTCTTTGTCAAACTGCGTCATCTGTGGCGTCGAAAAGACGTTCGATTGTCGCTGAAGAGTACGTTCTGTTTTGCTCC
>LOND01007777.1:0-11576 GCA_014220965.1 Paragonimus kellicotti | reverse complement strand
GCAGGGTGAGAGTTGATGGACAACTGTCTCGGGACGTTCATCACTTCTAGTGGTGTTCGTCAAGGGTGTCCGATTTCCCCCTTGTTCAATTTTGTCATGGACGACATTCTGGAGGGTGCGCTTGAGGAGTCCAGTGAACTTGGTGTTGAGCTTCTTCCTGGCGCTCGGTTGACCGATCTGGAGTATGCGGACGACATTGTCTTACTTAGCCCCTCTGCCGAAGACATGCAGACCATGCTGAACAAGGTGAGTGACCGAGCTGGTTTGTATGGAATGCGCTTCGCACCTTCAAAATGCAGTGTTGCTTCAAGACTGGAATATTCCCACTTCTTTCTTTATTGCGGGCAATCTACTTAAGACTGTGGACAGTTTCACATACTTGGGTAGCACTATCTCGTCAGCTTGTAATATTGCTGATGAGATATCAGCGAGGATAGCAAAGGCACGAGTTGTCTTTGCCAAACTGCGTCATCTGTGGCGTCGAAAAGACGTTCGATTGTCGCTGAAAGGAAGAGTTCTGTTTTGCTCTATGGTTCGGAAACGTGGCCTGTTCGCAAGGAAGATATCAACAAGCTTGCTGTTTGACCATCGTTGTCTCCGCCAAATAGCCCACATTAAGTGGACTGATATCCACGCTGACATTCTGCCACAGATTGAGTTCATTGTATGTCATGTCTTTTTGGTTTCGATTTTTTATTTGCATTGTTTCTTTGTATTCAGGGAGTACAGTCCGCTTCGGAGTCTTGACAGTCAGTGACACGTGTTTTTCCAATCCTTCGCAGGACATCAGCGGGTCGACAGCAGTTGATTTACTCAGACAACATGGTTTCACCTTCGTTATGCAAAACTGGGTTCCCGACGATTCGATGCGAATTCAGGCGGTTCTGTCCAGCTGGATCGGATCCACTCAGATGGATGTGATTGTTACAACCGGAGGTACTGGAATTACTCCGCGTGATGTGACACCGGAAACAGTACTGCGTCTCCTTCATGGCGAACGTCGTCTGAGTGGACTGGAACACGCGTTGTATGCGGTCTCGTTTCGGCACACCCCTATGGCTGCGCTATCCCGGTTTGTTGCTGGTGTGATTAGCAACGTACTTGTTGTCACTCTTCCAGGCAGTTCAAAGGCCGTTTCTGAATGTATCCCTGTCTTATATCCCATTGTGAAACACGCTGTGGATCAGATTAAAGGCTTATCGACCGGACATAGTCGTAACGGTCCAAACAATGCTGCCGTTCCCGTGAGATCGCACACTAGTTCAGATGTGCGTTGTGTTGCAGATCGACTTCGAGAATCTCCTTTTCCCATGGTCTCGGTTAAGGAAGCTCAGACTAAAATTTTTGGAATGGGTGCTTCCATGTTAGCTGGGTTGCAAATTGAAGCTGTATTCTACCAGAATGCTGTGGGCCGTGTTCTTGGTTGCTCTCTCAAGTCCCAATTGTGCATTCCACCCTACGATGCTAGTGTGATGGATGGTTATGCGGTACGTTTTTCGGATCAGTCTCGCACACTGCGTGTTCTGGGTGCTCTTTGTGCTGGTGATTCAATGTCCACGGACCACTTGATTGTATCGACGGGCACTTGTGTGCGAGTCAACACCGGCGGTCCCTTGCCGTTAGGAGCCGACGCAGTGGTTCCCGTTGAACATACGCGACTGGTCTCTCGGTGCGATACATCATCGGGTGATTTGTCTGTCGAAGAATCCGTGATTGAAGTATCATCACCTCCTACACACAGTGGACAATTCATTCGGCCTGCTGGATCTGATCTTACTACGGAGGATGTGTTCAAACGTGGTTCCCGCCTGAACTCGGCGGACCTGGGCGTACTGGCTGGGGCCGGCTTATTGACCCCGTTTTCATCATCAGAGACTTCAAGGTTTGTAGCAGATAATCAGAACGAATTATTGCACCCCGCAGTGATGAGCATCCTGTGTCAAGGTGGCTACTTACCCTGCATAAAACAACCATGCATTGGAATTCTGTCTACCGGGAACGAGTTGGTTGATGGTCTTGACTCACTAGGTCCTTTCTCCATTATGGACTCCAACAGACCAGTACTGATGAGTTTGTTACGTAAACACGGCTTTGTAAATCTTCTCGACTTGGGAATAGCGAGGGATCACGAAGGTGCGCTTGAAATTGCGCTTCGTCATGCCTTCGATCGCTGTGATATCGTCGTTGCCACAGGTGGAATGAGTATGGGTGAACAGGATTTAGTCGCTTCTGTGTTAACTGACCGATTCGGAGCGGTAATGCACTTCTCTCGAGTGCGTATGAAACCTGGCAAACCGACCAAATTTGCCTCCGTACCTTATCAAACTAGCTCGAACCCACAGAGAGCTGTGCTGGTGTTTTGCCTACCGGGAAATCCAGTTTCGGCTTTTGTAACGGCTCATCTGTTTGTCCTACCCTTGTTGCGTCTTCTGGAGCTAAGACCAGAAACGGAGTGGAGCTTTCCATCGATTCGCGTTCGTCTGCTGCACGCGGTTTCTTTGGGCGATCGACCGGATTACCGTCGTGCTCGCCTGATTTGGAAAGCTGCATCGAACGAATTTGTCAGCCCTTCACTTCCGTATGCTAGTTGTGATCACTTGGGAAGTCAGGTTAGCTCACGGCTTATGAGTTGTTTGGATTCCGATTTGTTACTTGTTCTTCCAGAAGCCACTTCTAGCCTTTCTAACCTTCCGGCCGATTCCGTGGTGGATGCGATATGGATCGGCGCTTGATCTGCCCTCTTGTACCTCATGAAGACCGGTGAAATATGAACATTTTCGTAAACATTTTCCGTATTTTCTGCTGGATTTTTTGTTAACCACTTGATTTCAAATACATCGACTTTCCGAATTTGTCTCAATCTTGTGTAGAATTGCCAGTTGCCCTTGGTTGCCTGTTTCTGGTTGGCATCTTTACACAAACCATAATGCACTTAATATTCCAGCCTGAAAAGAACATTTATACGACCATGAACTATGTTCTCAAAAGCTGTGCTCATAACCTTGGAGATTATTACGTGCTCCTGTCAAATGTCCTTGCTACTTGCGGTCATGAGGAATTTGTGTAACATTCCACCCCAATATCTTCTCAATTTCTTCCAACACCACATTCCACCCACACTTGGAGGCATCGGTTTCCAGATTGACCTGACACAATGATCATATTCAAAGAATGCTTGCACATATACAGCATCACACGTAGCTTGTGCTGCATCACTTGCAGTTCCGCTGACACGCTTCACACGCGATGTAGACCTGAAAAATTAAGACCGAGGTGCGCGTGACCAAACGCTTTTTTAAGCCACTTGGCAAATGTTGGTTGGCCAGATAGTAGGCCAAAGTGAAATAATTATCTCCCAAAGGCATAAAATAGGGAAACTTCCTAATGATATGGTGTCTGTTGAGAGATCAGATCTGTCTCAAGAGTGTAGGATTGGAGGTATTTTCACATAGGAGTGGGCATCGGCGCACTTTATATGGAATACTGAGTACAAACTGGTTTAGATTTCGATCAAGAAACCAAACAGAACCAATGAGAAACAATTCGGCGGTAAGACAGAAGTTGGGGAGAGGTGGCCAGCCGCGTTAGTTTTGGTTACTCTCGCTCGCGGACGTTTTTGTTTACACATAACTGTCCACGTAGCAGATGTCTTGATAACAATCCAGAATGTCGCCAGTGATGTGGATTTTACCATCTTCATCATCAGAGATGACAGTACATCAGTGGTTCGTGCTGACGCCCGATTACTGTTCAACCATGAATAAAAGAACAAGTCCTAGTTCGGGAGAAAGGGAAGAACAGACCTTACTATTAAAAACAACCATATATGCGCCTTCACGTTCAACATCAACCTCCAACGATCGTCTAAACTGTCGACTGTCTCACCTAATTCTATCGCGCATTGCGTAACTGGTCGTTCTGTTTGCGAGTTGTCAGTTCTGTTGACATCACTGATGTGGTAAACATAGGGTTTCAACAGACAATCCGGGCTCTAAACTGTATTCTCTACGGCCATTGTATCTGAAGCGATGGTTGTCCGTATCTGATGATTGGCTTGTTCGCATCCCATCAGTACGATTACACACAATCTATCTGCTGAGTCTTGTGATGAGTGTGTTTGCATCTGTGTTAATTGGTAATGTTTTTTTCCCCCTATGGTGTAGCATGAATAAATTCGTCCGTTTGATTTGCTGATATATTTTTTCCCTGTAGAATTCAGTCTGTTACATGGGCATATATATTTATCGGAATTCTTGTTTTAGAAACGCAATAGAGGTGGCACATTCAGTCTGTCTATCCGTTGGTAATAGAGAAGCCTGCCGCCGGTATGCGATATGCTCACCCAGCCTTCGCTGTATTAACAGAACTTGGAATGAAGGCAGCTCGGTTGAACGGTCGGCCCCCACCGGTCCCCAGTCTGATGTCTGCTTGGCAGTGCCTAAATTTCGTTCGTCCCGGTTCACTGGACGTAACTGAAGAGTTACATCAGACAACCACTCGGAGAGTTCCTGTCATCACTCGGTCAGATCACATTATGGTACGAGTACAGGAAGCATCCCTAAACCCCATAGACTTGCTGACAATATATGGATACGGGGCCACGACCTTCCGGTACGCGCGCCGGCTTGGCTCCTCTTCCGGTTTATTTGGGATGTTCGATCTGAATGGATCCGAGTGTACTGATTTTCCCCTAACTCCCGGTCGTGATTTTGCCGGCCACATTGTCGGCCTTGGTCCTTCTGTATCCACTTCAGTCGGTTCGAACCGAATTGCGTTCACTGTCGGACAGCGCGTTGCCGGTGCCACTTGGCCGTTTCTCAGTAGCACTGGTTCCGGATCGTTGGCCGAATACATTGTGTGTCCTTTGAATTATCTCGCACCCGTACCTGACAGGGTCAGTTCTACGGAGGCCACTGCGGTCGGCTATGCAGGTCTCACAGCTTGGTCCGCATTAGCAGCTGGTGGATTGACCCCGCATGTTGAAAATCGGGTTCGTGATCATGCACCTCTTATTCTGATCGCTGGCGCATCCGGAGGTGTCGGATTGATTGCTGCTCAGTTAGCGAAACTTTGGGGTGCGCGTGTCCATGTCACTTGCCCGGGGGATATCCAAGCCCAGACCTTAATGAAACAACTGGCTGTTGAAGATGTGAGTTTTCTTTTGGTTACGTTTTCGAACCCCACGCAACCCAACTTAACCAGGTCTCCAGGCTGTTTTTCTTAGAGTTCCAGTTGAACAAAGTATGTGTACAAGCTATTTACCGCTTTTGGAATTTGAAATATCTCAATTATAACTGATGCGTCTGTCCTCGCAGCTAGTTTTGAGCGATTTGTTATCTTACTGTATTCTACGGATGCTTCGTTTACTAATAGATTCATCGCCTTAATAGTCATGATCAGAAGTCGTTTTTTCAACAGGCGATTCGATACCGCTACCAAACAACTGGACTGAGGTCGGAATTGCTGATGCGCCCTACGTAGAGCTTTCACTGAAAGGTGTGAACGTGTCTGTTGGTTCGCATGTTCGTAGTCATGTTAGTCAGTGTTACGTAACTCGTGATCAGATGGTAAAATGTCCATGCCACGACGATCTCACGTCAGCATCGAACGCGTTCTTTGTCTAACCGTAAAGCCATTTAAAGTGGCAGTATTCACTCGACGTCTGTGTCGAGAGCTGTAGACTTGTCTGTGCTGTTACAATACTCCTTCCGCCCTCAACCTGATCGCTTATTTCAACGCCTTACTGCTGACAGCATGCATGTTTTCAGAACTGAAGTCAGTTTGTTGTTGCTCCATATGTCTCAAAAAGTTTAACAGCCATCTCCACAAACTTTCATGTTCCAGTGATCGGGTGGGTCACTTGCTTGGCCGAAAATTTAGTTACATTTTGTTACTTTACAAAGGACGCTTGAACACGAATCATTTTTTTCTCTCATATATCTCCATTCGTCATAGGTTATTGTTCATCCCGACAGACCGGCATTGACAACAAGGTATGACATTATTGTGAACTGCATCAGACCGAAAGTGTCTGAAATCGCTATGAATTGCGGGAGCAGTCTACAGTCGTTCAAAGAAATCCTCTCTCCAGGCGTACCTTATCTTTTTGAAAACCTAAAGTCGGATCCGAGCGCACGTTATGTGATTTTGAACTCTCCTGCTATGTCTTTGATCGATCGTAACGGACTGTTTGTTGGTGCCAATCTCGCCATGGCCAAATTAATTTACAACCAACTGTTCTTTTGGTGTCCCGTGAACCCGGACGCTCGATTGGGTCAATT
This sequence comes from Paragonimus kellicotti, assembly GCA_014220965.1. NCBI lineage: Eukaryota > Metazoa > Platyhelminthes > Trematoda > Plagiorchiida > Troglotrematidae > Paragonimus > Paragonimus kellicotti. The sequence goes on along the minus strand of LOND01007777.1, from coordinate 5,295 downwards.
GAAGTGGGCCTTCTTCCAGCCTAGTAGCAAACGCCTCAGTCATCTACTTCAGTTGGTTTCTGATGGGCAGTTGAAAGTCTTTGTGGATCATGTGTTTCCTTTCGATCAAGTCCCCGAGGCGTTCGCACGGTTACGTGCCAAGGGCGTTCGTGGAAAGATTATTGTGCGTGTACATGAATGAATTGCTTGAAATATGTTTCCGTTTCACTCTGATCCCGCTAACAATCATTCTTCCACGACCATGAATTGCTGTACTAATGCTGTACATGGGTGACCATTTTGCCATTTTCCGTGAAATCCCATGCTTACTGGCGGAAATGGTTTCCTTTTCGTTTGCAATAGAATCTTTTAGAAGCAAATTCGTCGTCAGTTGTCGGCGAAGATGTACCTCTAGTGCACGCCAGGCATATATATATATATATATATATATATATATATATATATATATATATATATATATATATATATATATAGTGGTGTACGGTATACATATGAACCGTTTGTTATTACTTGTCTATGTATATATACGTACCTACTTTTTTTCATTGATTCTCTTAGTTTTCATTGACCCTTGCTATTCGGAGTCAGTCGGACAGGATTTCAATCCGAGTTGTTCTCTGAGGCATAATCAGTCGTTTGTGTTCATTGGAATTAAGTTATGACGGAATAAATCAATTTTTTTTAAATAAAACGTTACCAACGTTGTTTTATGTAAAATTTGGTTGTTATCTAGGCTTCGAACATTGGGAGGGGGGTAGTAGTGATGCAGAGCATGAAGCGATGAGTTTGACCTGTTGATCTCTTCAAAAAGAGATTTCAGATTACTAGTTTCGTCATCCTCTCGATATGGTTCAGTGGCCAGGCTCCGCAATAATGGAGTTCGGGTGTACAGAAAGTTTCGACGTTTTGTTTTTAGGATTGCCTCTGTCGTAAGCAGAAAGCCTTGATTTGCTAGAGTAAATGGATACGGTCGGGATATATCGAGTGTCGCTCACGTGATAGGCATCTAGATGTGACGATTCACTCACGACTAACGCGAAGCGAATTATGTTGCTGTTAATCACGCATGCAGGAGGAGCTGATGCAAATCCCTGAACTACTTAGACAGTAACTAACTTGGAAGTAATAAATTACTGCTGCTGCTGATAAACGCAACGTGTTACTTTCCTGTGTCGAACGGGAAGAATGAAAGTAACAACGCAGCTGTACTGTACGATGTCGTTTTTTCTTCAATGCACACGGCAGACTCTTAACTTGACAATACCGACAATCACGTATCGTCCGCTTGCATTTGGTAAACAGTGTACATGGGTGATGCCTGTTCAACCGTCACTCGTCTGAACGCATATGTTCGCTTTCAGGCTAAGTGTGCGCTGTTAACGTTATGCGACTCCTACTTTAACCTAATATATTCCTGTTCGTTTTCATCAAGCTCGTCTCTCTATATGTATTACGTACAATTCCACATGGGTATAATTTTTTTTTTTTACACCCACAGGACCAATCCGGACCACAACGCAAAATTCCAGTAGTACTTTAATCATTCAGTCCATGTCTTACCATGACCAAAGGGTTAAACGTTGCAGGAACAGATTTTTCGAATTGCCAGATGATATTTTAGTTTGATAACTCTTCTCATTTTCATGATGTACCTGTATACCGAGTCAATCGATCTGCTTCTTGTTCCCTCGCCCTTAATAATTCTAAATGTCCCCCTGTTTTGTTCCTCTCTCCTTAAGCGTCAACGTTATCACAATTGTTCTGCCCGTTTTTTTTTTAAAAAAAGATCATAAGGCTATTTCTAATCTTCTCATGCCAAACATCCAGCCACTGCTTATGGTGACTGGTTTTACTGAGGCACAAAAGTTCTAGTCTTATTGTTCACATGTCAGAGCGCTCAGATCCCCTTAAAATAGATTTGCACGCATAGTGTTGCACGGCATTTTGGTCACTCCCTCTAAGTTGCAAGTTTATGAGTCCACGATTCTTCATTTTTGTTGAAGTTTTTCAGTAAGTAATATCGCCAGATTAACGTTTGATTTTTGAGCAAACACGCACCAGTGAAATGTGCAGTCGTACTAAATATTCACATTTCGTGTGCAAATTTTTTCTTGACTTCAGTGTGCTCAGAGGAGATCTGTGTTGTTTTTTGTGATAGTAACGGCGTTCGCGTGATTGGTCGCCGTTAGGATGATTCTTAACGCAAAAGCTGTTCCCGTTGTTGTTGATTCAGCAATATATTCGTCACGTTGCTAACGGAAGCTGCTTGCTTGAGTGGTAATCGCGATTATCGCTGATGTCAGACTGTCGCTTGTCTATAGTCTGGCACGTGTTCACTCGTTGCCTTTAATTGTTGACAGTTCTACTACATCGATGAAGCATTCAATAGTTGAGCGCAGCTGCTCTACCAGGGGTGAAGCGCCAAAAACAACAACCTGATCAGTGCTGAAACTCACTTGGAGGTAAACCGAAGGTCACTCGGCATTTATAGACGCTATCTCAGTTGACTGTAAGGATGATCATCATATACTTTGGGAAAGCATTCGGTATTTTGATTACTGTAGGACGCATTTGCTGAGCGTTCTGATCAAACTGGCAGAAACTGAAAACACTGGGTTCCCTTTAACGATTTTATCACAGTATAAAGAACACATTTGTTGCGATATGTCAACAGCTCGTTCGCTCTCATCAGTCACAAATGTAAAACGTGCAGATTACACACGACAGACGGGATGAATAGACATACATTCACACCAAGTGTAATGTTACGAATACCACGACATCCCGATAGGTTGCTTCAACCATGTTTGAGCACGCAACACCAGCTGGCGAATCCTGGTCGACAGATGTAGCGACCCGAGAAAATGCAACTTTTCTATGAACCTAGGCGATAATCAACGTTTTTTGCATGCGCGTTAAGCACGTACGTTTACATATCCGCCTGTTACTGAAGGTGCCGGCCCCAACTCGGCGCTGTTCCACTTGATTGTCCTTCCGAGAAGCAATTCGGTTTCTCAAAAGTTACATTCTGGTTGGTTGTCTGAGTCTTTGTTTGTCCGTTCTATTTAACCAGTGATTATTGCCGTTGCTCCCAGTGTGGGCTAGGACCAACTGTCTTCCGATTTTCCAAATAATTTGGAGATATACGGTATTATTTTGTTAATCGTGATCTTCTGATTCGTTTCTGCTGAGATTGCGATTAAAGACGAACAACTCTGATAGGAGTCATATTTTAGCCTGCTCACCTTCCATTTCTGTGCTGATGATATCGCCCCATTTTATATACTGTGTGTTAATTCTCTACTGTCGCATATATATATATATATAATATATATATATATTATATTATATAAGTATTCAGTTTAAGGCAGCATGCCACAGGTTAATCATTTTGACTGTTAATCTGACGATATTACTTACTGAAAAACTTCAACAAAAATGAAGAATCGTGGACTCATAAACTTGCAACTTAGAGGGAGTGACCAAAATGCCGTGCAACACTATGCGTGCAAATCACTATTTTAAGGGGATCTGAGCGCTCTGACATGTGAACAATAAGACTAGAACTTTTGTGCCTCAGTAAAACCAGTCACCATAAACAGTGGCTGGATGTTTGGCATGAGAAGATTAGAAATGACTTCATATATATGTATATACTTGTGTCCCAAATAAGACACCATCTGCGCAATCGTTCTTGAAGTGTAATCGGACAAAACTCATACAGCAAATGATCCACCGAGAGGTTCAAGTTGCACTCTTGGGAAGCACTACAAGTTTGGTGTAAAGGCTACTAAATGTTCAGCCTCGTCAATGACATGGCACAAAGGTGTCGGGGTGAGCTGTCAATTGACATACAGTAATCTCATTTCCTGGCCAATTCCTCACAGATCGTCTATTTTTAAAAACAAAGAATCGGATTGCTTATGTGGTGGATTATCAAGCGGGAGGTGAGAGTATTCCAACACTTGGCGGAATACCTCAACGCGGGGGAGGTCTGTTCCACAGCGAGCAGATCGGGGACAACGTGGGCGACCGGATGAGTCATCGCTCGACTGGATCGGATCAACGGGCGAGGCATGGCAGGCAAAATAGGATGGATGACCTGATCGGGGGCGCGGTTATTCCAACACTCAAAGGAATATCTCGACACGGCCGCGGAATACAGTCAAAGGCCACAGTGGATAGATGGCGGACAACACGAGCGACCGGACGAGCGTGTTGGACGACAGAGGTTGTGCTTTATTGGACGCCTTCTCGCTACACTTGTACTCAGCTGGTTGACACCGGAACAGAAGTCTGTAATTCTACCATTTGTCTCAGAAGCTTTCCTTAGAACACAACTGTTCATTCTCAGAGTTGCAAGCAGTTACGAAATACGGAGCTATGACACCAGATCAGTATTACTCGATTCAAGTCTCTGTCGCCTAACTGCTTGAGACTTTACCATCGCGGAATGGATTTGATGGAACGCTGGCCTTTTAATTGAAACAATTAGGCCGTTGCTTGTCGATGACTGTAAGAACGAGTTTCTCCTGATTTCGTGGTAGTCAGTTCGACCGTCCGGGTTACAATTAAGATATTGAGCAAGCAACTAGACACTCGCTCTAGTTTGTCTCATGCATCTATCACGGCATTTTGCGTCAGCACATCTGTAACGCACGTTTTGCGGACTCAACTTTCAAATGTAAATACTCCCATATTCTTACTGATTCTAGAACAACTTTCAAATGTCGAAGCTGACATCGGCATCTATGCATAGGGTCACAGTATTCCATAACAACGCTGTTACCGCTCTTTCGCAGGTCGATTTAGATCGCAGTTCAAACCTATCATCTGGAAGTTTAGGGGTGCATCTATTTTCATCTTCATTTATACCAACTCAGCAGTTCTCCCTAACCAACTCGGATAACACGGCGTCTCGTATTATGTGCCAGGTATCATCACAGCCAATAGTACTCAAACCAGTGCGATGCGCATGTTTGAATGTGACGTACCCATCTTCCTAACTTCATTTCTAGAACCCAGCTTGAGTCCGCCATTTATGTCCTAATGCTTGATACGAAGCCCATCAATAAAAGGATTAGCGGTAGAAAACAGGTGCGTTTTTCCCTTTCGTTTTAGTGAATATGTGCTGATTTCCTTTAGCCTGTGCATGGCCTCTTTAGCAGGTGTTTTATACGCGTTTATTGTCATTATTAGTCGGATATTACCTTTGTGGTAAGTCAACATTAATCCCTCCTTCACAAGCATAACTGTTTAATTAAGACTTTCCAAAACAAACAAGAATACTCAGTG
>LOND01007775.1:0-20411 GCA_014220965.1 Paragonimus kellicotti | reverse complement strand
TCTGTTGAATCAGCAGATATTCAATTCTGCTTCACTTGCCGTGTTCCTTTGAAGCATACTTCTTTGACTGTAGTGACATCGGCGTCAAGGACGCATTTTACTCGGATCTGGCCACTCTCCTTCGGTCGACACGTGGCTCTGATATAGTCGTTCTGGCCGGAGATATGAATGCCCAGGTCGGTCGCCTTGGTGAAGCCGAATCTCGTTTAGGTGGTAGGTTTGGGATAGCATCACATCGATCAGATAATGGTGGGCGATTGTTGCAGCTGTGCGCTGAGCATAATCTATTTTTAGCCAGTACTGGTTTTAGGCATCGTGCACGTCAATGCTATAGTTGGCGCCCGCCTTCTCCGAATCAGGCCTGGTCTCAGATAGACCACATAGCCGTTAGTTATAGGTGGCGGGGTTTCATTCAAGACTGTCGTTCTTATTGGAGCACATGCTTGGATTCAGATCATGCGTTGGTACGTTGCCGTTTTGTTCTTACTTTTCTGGGCAACGACCCCACCGACAGCAACGGTTAGCTGTTGAGAAACTGGCTTTACCATCGGTTAGACATAATTACCAAACCAGCTTAGAAAGCTGCCTTAGTGGTACTCACTCCGAAGACCCTAATAGCTGCTGGACTCAAATCTCACAGGCCATTCAGAAAGCAGGTAGTGTAGCATGCGGTAAAGGGGTACATGGGTAAACAAACATTGGATTTCAGAGAAATCCCTGGAGTTGTTAGAAGCCAGACGGAAGGTTCCTCCTGGTAGTTCACATAACAAGTCTAGAAGAGATATCCGTAGGAAACTGAAACGTAGTCTAAAGGCTGATCGTGAGGCTTGGTTAGTGGAAAAAGTTAAGGAAATGGAAGACCGCTTTTGCCTCAGGGAACATCGGTAAACTGTTTAAGCTGATCCGCGCCACTGGTCCCAGGCGACCGTCTGTCAGTGAAGCTATCAGCGAGGTAGATGGTACACTAGTCTGTAATAAGTCCAGAAGGTTAGAGCGTTGGGCAGAACACTGAGGGTCAATTTAGTTGGCCTGCTGCTTCTATTGCGTTGCCGCCACAGACTTGTGATGTAGCACCCTGGTCGGTAGATTTGGAACCCACTGAGACTGAGGTTCGCAATTGCCTTTCGGCTCTCAATCGTAATAGGGCTGCTGGCCCAGATGATCTCGTGCCGGCACTTTTCAAAGAAGTGGAGAGGCGTTAGTGGAGGCATTGACTCAGTTGTTTTAACTTGTGTGGACGACGGAGACCATCCCTCCGTGCTGGGGTCACTCGATAATAGTTCCCATATTTAAGAAAGGAGCCCGGGGCTCTTGCGAAAACCATAGAGGGATTAGTTTGACCCCAGTCATTTCAAGGTTCTAGCATCAATTATACTTCGTCGACTCACTGCAGTTCGGGAAGTAAACATTAGGGAAGAACAGGCTGGGTTTCGCCCTGGGCGGGGTTGTATAGATCACATTTTTACCCTTCGCCAAATTCTGGAGCAGCGTCATGTGTACCGCCGGCCAACAATCGCCATATTCCTCGACTATAAAGGTGCGTTTGATTCGGTGGACCGATCTACACTTTTAGAGTCGCTTAAACGTAGGGGTGTACCGACTAAGTATGTGAACATACTGTCGGCGCTTTATTCCCATACCTCAGCTCAGGTTAGGGTTTACGGTGAACTGTCTGACAGTTTCAGCACCAGGAGCGGCGTACGTCAAGGCTGTCCCCTTTCGCCATTTTTTGTTCAATTTCGTCATAGACGAAATAATGGAGGACTGTCTGCGGCACTCAAATGATGCCGGCGTGGACCTCCTACCTGGTGAAAGACTGACTGATCTTGATTATGCTGACGATAAGGTATTGCTGTTCGACAATTTTCAAACGGCACAAACACACTGGCGCATTTCGCGTTCGCTAAGTATTGGAATGCGCTTGCAGCCTCAAAATGCAAAGTGCTTCTGCAAGATTGCTGTGGTTACGTAGATTTAATGTTAGATAATGAAGTCATGGAGATTGTTGACCGGTTTGTATACCTGGGAAGCTGCATCAGTGGTGGCGTCGGAGGTGTAGGAAATGAAATAGAAGCGCGTATTTCCAAGGCGGTGTTCGCTAATCTAAGACACCTATGGCGACAGAGAGGTATTTCCCTAAAGCTTAAGGGTCGTGTATATCAAACAACAGTGAGGGCCGTATTACTTTACGGCAGCGAAACCTGGCCACTCAGGGTAGAGGACGTGAACCGTCTCCAGGTATTTGACCACCGATGTCTGCGTTCAATCGCTCGTATCGGGTGGCACCAGCGAGTAAGCAACGAGGAGGTTAGGAAGCGGGTGTTTGGCACTGATTGTCAAACGAGTTCTCTTGTTCAGTCGCTACATTTGCACAGACTTAGATGGTTGGGTCATGTACTAAGGATGCCAGCTAGTCGTTTGCCACACCGAGCACTGTTTGCGGACGCTGCGGCTGACTGGCGCAAGGTGGACAGATGATGACCTGGCGTAGACAAATGAAATCGTTTACGAAGGGGTTGGCTACTGTAGGTCGGGTTCGTCTCCCGGGCTGGGGCCCTCGCGACTCACAGAGTCGGTGGCTTGAGACGTTAGGTGAGATGGCGGCTAATCGAGCTCAGTGGCGTGAATGCTGTCGTTGTTTGGCCGAGTTGTCTGTGAAGTGAGTGCACTTAATGATGCGGGGCAGTGAAAGCCGTAAGGAAGCTGTCTTGCTGATGACGCCTTACTTTCACTTACAGCTCGGTTGTTTGTTTGCAAGGTGTAGGCGCCTTGATGTTGTATGTTTGAATATAGACGTAGCTATTTTTAGTTGCTTTTCTTTGTGATGACATACACAGTACAACTTACTGAGTTCGTGAGATGTACTTAACCCTTACAACCGTTCATCACTGCCAATATGTAGCGCTGGATGTCAAGCTATATCACTCAGCCGTTTCTCTTACTGTATGAGTTGACCAGTTTGTGGAATCGTATCGCCAAGGGGTCCATATTGCCATGTGGCATTTGATTGTTTCAGTTGCTACCTCCGTGAAGATAAGCTGTGGCTAAATACGTTTGAAGGTATCCCAGGAAGTGATAACCAGTTAATTTTTTGGATGGATCTCGTTTACAGTGACTCATTTCTCAGAAATTTATGATGATAAATCTTAAGTAGGTTGGATCTTACTCTTTTCAGTTCCTTTAAACGCAGTTTCGTGTAACATAGACTTCCCACACAAACCGCCGGATGTTGTGTTGTTCTATTATGCCTGTGATACTTTATTCTATCTCCAGTATCTTGAATCGTTTTGACACTCTGCGCGTCCAACCTATTGCTTGTGTGAGTTCTAAAATCGTAAGACTACATTTTCTATAATGGTGCTACTTTACGAAAATGAAAGCCGCCTAACTTGGTTTTATACAAACAAGCCGCATCATAGGAAGATTTTAACGTAAGTACACACCAATTAGATGGCATATCAGCACATGTATGCGCTAACAGAAATGGGCTAGATTATAGTTATGGCATGCTTTCCGTGAGGTTGATGTTAGTTCACGGGTTGCTCTCGCAATAACAGTAAATTCAGGTGAAACTCAGTAGTTTCACTTTATTAAAGACAGATCAGCCTGTAGAGTCTCTAGTGAGTAGTACGTTTTATGTGTCTGTTTGCTTAAATGTGTTTTCAGGTGCAATAACGTGCATAGTACGAACTCCGTGGGCATTAACTATAAAAAATGACCTACTTGACTATTAGGGCTGATGTAATAGACTATTGAGTTTTACCATACGGCACTCATCTCGGTTCGGATTAGCGGATGACGGTCGTGCACTAATTGACCGAGTACCAACGTCATGCGATGTCCTGGCAGTTGTATAACATACTACGTCGATTTTTCCCTTCTCAAGCTGTAGCAAAAGCGCAGGTTTTATACCAAACACTTCAGAAAGTGATTGGTTGCCTGCAGATCTGTTCGATGTCTAATGGAAAAATTTGTTTCAACTGGCAGTATCCATCACACACATCCGCTAACGATTATTATGTCAGCAATATCCTGTCCTTCGACTCACACAGGAACACAACACATTCACGCCTGGTTTGTACCGGGTACCCGTTCACAAGAGCTATAATTATCGATATGGACAACCGTGAGTCATTTTGCATGTCTTTTGTCGACAAGTCATATCTGTTCAACGATATTTACCGACAAGATACTATTCTGTGTAGAAGGATTCGTGCGGAACCCACACTCTTGGCTCATCGGGAATCTCCACTGTTTTACTCTATCAACATACGCTCGAAGTTTATGGTATTGGTAGGAATTATTGAAACACGGATTATCGGATCTTTTCTTCCTAGACAGTATATAAATATACGAAACCAATTGTAACATAGGCCATCCCTCTCATCAGATGATGCAGCACCACCCTAAGTATTGTACATGCTAAAGTCCCAAGACGAAACTTTTCGGCGACGACTAGTAACGAGGCCACAGCGCTGAAGAATAGCTAACACTGCTTGGGCTGTATACGACACGACTTTGTACCGACTGTTCACAGCTCCTAGCATTGTCACAAATTAGAATCAATACACGATTTGACCGAATTACTAGGGGTAGGTTCGCAAGTTTTGATCAAAATTCACCTAGTTTGTGAACGTTTTAGTCTGCAAATGCAGCTTTCCATCAGTTTCACTTACTTGTGCTAGTTCTCAATTCTGCGCTTCCTGTCACTTGCTGGTATGTTAGTCAACGGCCAGTTATTAGTCGTGATCCGCGTTAGCCGAACCACATTCAGGTGATTGGGCTAAACGATGTGACCCAAACTAAACTCCTTGTGCTGCTTTATCGACCCCAGCCATGTTATAGTGATGTACAAGTGGTGTTTGCTAACCGATTCCGACTGGGTTAGACCCTCGCTCTCGAAATCCCTTTCACTCTAACCTCCACTTTTTGTTACTGGGGCTACGCTTCTGTAGCGATATTTACTTTGTATTTCCGACACGAACAGTGTCTTTTTCTTCAAAGGTGTTTTGATGTATGCTTCACTGGAATAAGTAATCTCACGGCCGGCTTAAAAGCTTAACGTAAGGATAGTCTGATCATTCTTTGTGTGAAGGTGATCAAGTTGTGGGAACGGAAAATCGTATTCGCAAATTACGCCTGCCTTAAACGGGTGATGAATAGCAAGATGATGTTTGAAGTGGCCAGCCGACTGATTACAGTAGATGGTTTACCTGCGGTTGTTCACAGTTTAGGAGTCTTATATTTCCTTCAGCTTGACAAAAACTACCGGTAGCATTTGCGGTCGTGCGCTTTCAACGTTAATTTTTTTTTTGTTTACTCGTTGGGTCATTGTAGTTTTCTGTATAACTGACGAGTGGTTAACCTGATGCACGTTTGCGTGGTATCATTTGAAATCTTCCTCCTCTCTGTTTTACCACACCTTGTCCGATGGTTACAGAGGCCGAGAAACAGGCGGAAATCTCGGCGATCGAATGGCGTGCCAAGTTGTCTGCGCAAGAACACGAACAGCAAATCAGTGCGATTGCTGATGCCACCCAACTGGCACGAGCCAAATCGTTGGCCGACGCCGAGTACTATCGTGCAATGCGAGAAGCTGAAGCTAGCCACCTGCGTCTGACTCCGGCCTACTTAGAGCTTGCTAAGTTCCAGGCTCTGGCGAAAAACGCAAAAATCTATTTCACGGACAGCCACGTAAACCTCGTCACTGATTTGCTCACTAAGTTCACGACCTCCAGCGATATTCAACGTGAAAATGATGCGGTTGAGCCAGAAACGACTTGACAGGATCAGCGGTGCTGTACTACCCGTTTGATTTTTATACGTCGGACTTTCTGTGCCTGTAGTTGTTTGGTATTGATACACGATACAGCTATTTTTATTGAAGACCCGTTCTTATCTTTTCCCTATGTGAAATTTGGAACACTGGCTCTCCTTTGTCCACTTTGTGAAGACGGAAATATGGTATATTGCAGTATGTCTACATTTTGTTTAATCTCTTCAGCCGCCTACTCAAAATCGTCAGTTCAAGCAGTTGAATGTAATGTGAACATCGTACAGTCGAACGGATAAAACGTTAGTGGTCAGAAATTGACTACCAAATAAGGAATACAGTCTGTCAGTAATGTTTGTTCGTACAGAGCTGTTCTTCGATATTTCATCATTAGGGCTTTACGGATAGCCAAAAGTTTCGGATTTGAGTTACGAATGAATTGACCGGATTCACTGTGTGACCAGTCATCCGGATGTGTTTGGCAATCTCGGACGATAGGTTGCGTTGTTTGTCTTCAGTTGTACTGGTGTCCTGCTCCACAGAATTGATCATCTACTTGAGAATATGTTCGGATGTTCGTTGGTAAGTGCACCGACCTGTTCTGTGAGTATACTTGTCGTTACAATTGCAAATAAACTAGTAGACAATATAAAATTGTGCGAAAATTACCATTACCATTCATCATCGGAACCATATACCGGTGATTTAAACTGACTGCTACCTGAACGCCTCGCATGAGAGAATCTCCTAAACTACACAAAGACGTTATTCTTTTGCGACCACTATTGTCAATGAACAGCTCCCCTTATCGTAAGATGGCTCTTTGGCTGGTGAAACTGTTCAATCCGGTGCGCAAAATGTTAACACTTTATTGTTTTAAGAGCACTTTGAACTCGATGAATGCCTCGAACAATGTTTCCATGAGTGCAACAGTAATGTTGCCTACGGACTTTGAATCACATTTTGCCAATACCTCTTTACATAAAACTGTCGATGTTTGTGTGTTTTTGTTCTGTCGCAAATAATTCGATCCCAATTCCTGCCGAGTATTTCAGAAACTTTGCCTTTCTGTTGCGCAGAAAATGAACGATTTGAATACGGGGGATTTCATTTTGACAGATAGATGTGGCAACTATGGACAATCCTCTTGGTTCGACACTCGTCGAAATTTTTTCTAGAAAGGATAGAAAGATCACTTTCTAACTATATTGACTCAACTGTTTTTTTTTTACAAACGTTACGCTGATGGCATTTTGATTTTTACTAAACATGATCATTTTGTCACGTTTTGTAATGTTAGGATTCCCCCCACACTCTTGGTTGTCGGTTACTTTTGAGGTGGAATGCAAGAATAACTTTCTTAGGTGTTTTACTCACGCGGCAGTCAGATGGGACATTTCACCGCTCTGTTTTCCGCAAATTTACTTGGCGTGGCTAATATATTCATTTTATTGGTTTTGCACCGTTCCAATGTAAACTCAGGTTAGTTTAAACGTTCTTTGGACGAGTCCGTCGAATTTGTACAACTGATACGTAAACTTTCGAACAGTGGTTTTTAATGAGGACGCTTCTTGATAATGGATATGCGCCAACGTTTACTGGCTGAAGAGATTAAACAAAATTTAGACATTCCACAATGTCTCTTCTGTTTTCATGGACACTGTGTGTGTTCCGAGTGGTTTTAATGTGCTTAGTATCCGACTGAAACTTATTTCTGGTTGTGGGTTGCGCCACTGTTGCTTCCTTTTGCATGCCACATTTTTAGGGTAGCGTTACCTGCCCTCTATTAGCGTGAGTTTTACTTAACCTCGCATTATCCGTGGGCATAAAGTATACCAAAACTGATTTCGCTCTACCGCATTAGTTCTGCTGTTATGGTTGATTTCGATTCCTTTTCTACTGGTCTTTCAAGTTAATCATTCTCTCTTCTGAACCCGAATGACATATGTATTTGTTCAAATAAGAAAACGTGTTCTGTTTTTTCACTTGTAGGCTGGTATGGTTAGTTGAACCCGGTCGAATTGAGACGATCGTTGCTGTGTTATTCCATCTAATAGTGATCGTAGTTTAGATTGTCATTATGGTGTTTCGAAGACCGACTTCCCAAAAAACGAAAAAACTATCGTTATCTATCACGTTTCTGTGACATTAGATGGCTACTCGTAAATCGCGTTCTCTCAGCCGGCTGATTCGAAGCGCCTGAACGAACCAGTATTTCGAGGTAGACAATGCATCGTGGAAGTTTAACCTTCCGACAAAGTTATATGATCCCTCAGCTTTTATTAATGTTTTTATTCCTTGCAAACCCATCGCGCTTGTTTCTCAGAACAATATACTGATACCCAGCAAACCGAAATATCATAAGGGGGACGAAAACATTCGGACTGTTGTAAGTTATCGTGGAAAATCGAAATAATCGCTGTGGCAAAGTTGTAAGTCCGCTTCGTAAGACTTTCCTCCTGAAACAACAATTTGAGGATGCTCTTTTCACATCCTCTGTGAATATCCACTTGCTATTTTATCATCCATATCTCGGATGCTATCTTCTTCGACTTTGCCAAAGCCTTTGACCGTGTCCCACACGGTCCTCTTGTACATAAACTAGAGGCTTATGGCATCCAAGGTGAGGTTCTCCGCTGGATTGCATCCTTTCTTGGCAACAGGACTTTCAGAGTAAAAACCGGATCGGACCTTTCTTCTCCGATCTCCGCTGGAGTTCCTCAAGGATCCGTACTCGGTCCGTTATTGTTTTTAATATATATCAACGATCTTCCTGACCTTATTTCTAGCAACGCCCTCCTTTATGCTGATGACTTAAAAATCTGGAATGCTTGTGATCCCAGTGCATTACAGATTGACCTTGACCGTATTAAGTGCTGGTCAGATGACTGGAGTCTCCCTCTAAACGACAGCAAGTGTGCGCATATGTCGCTCGGAGGAGACTCCGGGAACCTATTCGTGATACATGGTGCACAAAGTGTAATAGATATCGCGAAAGTAGACCTCAAAAAAGACCTAGGGATTTGGCTGTCGACCGGTTTATCTTTTTCTTATCACCATCAGATGGCCGCAAAAAAGGGATTTAGGACTCTTGGGATGATAAAAAGAGCCTTTCCCCGCATAGACAGGCATGCCTTTCAGTCGCTCTACGGGGTCTACATACGACCACTGCTTGAGTATGCTAATCAAGTCGTATACACCGGCTTGAAAAAGGACATACTCACCATCGAACGTGTCCAGCGAGTAGCCACTAAAATGGTCACTGGCTTGCGGCATTTCTCCTACGAGTCTCGTCTTGAAATTCTTGATCTTTACCCACTTGAGTTTCGAAGACTCCGCGGTGACTTAATCCTTACGCACTTTTTCTTTAGCGCAGGACTCGTGCAGCAATTCTTTACCCCAGTAGTCGATAACAGTCGGAGGGGTCACAACAAGAAGCTCCATAAGCTTCGACCCCGAACCTTCCTTAGGCAACAGTTCTACTCTTACAGGGTTATCAACCACTGGAACGACCTTCCATTAGAGGTTGTTAGCTGCTCTTCTAGGGACCGTTTCAAAGTGTTATTAGATTCTCATTTACTTAAAACAAAATGTTAAATTAGTATTTTGTTCTTTTCTATTAGAAAAGTGTTTTTACTATGTTCTCGGTATTCTCTGTAACCCCCAAGAGCGGTGCTACACCCAGTTTTCAATGACTGCCTTTCAGGTCAACAGAAAACCGCTGACATCGAAACGGACAAACTGACTGGATCCGGGTGAATTGGGTCCCCAACCTCGAACCCGTGAACAAATCGCTGAAAAAGTCGCTGAAATCCTTTGAACAAATTAACCTACTAGAGTTGGACTCAGCTGGTGTCATTTTTGTCCCACGGTAACCTTCATCCGCCGTCTTTGTATACTTTTCGCACAAGTATGCATACTACGTTGGTTGGATCTAATGTTTCGTATAGTGATGGAACGTCTCTTGTGAGGTAACCAGACGATGAGGTGATGATCACCGTCTTGGAGATTAATTGATGCATCTCACCAGGTTGGGGACTAGATAACCATCCACACCTTTGGTTGAAAGCGCCCCCAGATATAGTTTTTGTTAGGTTTCCATTGTTATACGTCTGCACTTCCGCATTGCTCTTCCACCATGTTGACTGTTGTCAGGATCAACGCCAGCTTTAACTACAACACTTGTTACTGTCACTCAAAACTGAAGAGGTGAGCGTACAAGCTGACCGGCTGAACACATTTAATCCACATGACTTACCATATTTCTGGTGTGTGCCCTTTCGACTGCAGATAATCCCCATTGATATAGGACGTACTGAGTAGTAAAGAAAACTTCTCCCCAAGATTTATGTAGGAACTGGAATCATTTGGCATAGCCAGTTCACTGGGGTTTTTAGGTGCTTATTTATCCCCATACCCTCACTGATGGCGTCGTCAGTTCTTTGCGTAATCACCTGTTTGAAAATCTCCGGCCATATTTTCATGTTAAACTTCTTTTTATCATTAAGCCTCAAGTGTTTACGAGCAGGTGGATTTTAGCCGCGTCATTGAATTTGTCTGTGATTAAGGAAAATTTATTTCCCCACCCTTCGGTGATCTAATCAGAGTGGTTGTTTCGACATCCCCCGACTGTTTCCTGTCGGGGGACTCCGAATAAGTGTTTCTTATTTAATGAAGATGTGTATAAGAGACAGGTCTGCAGGCTTGTTTGCTAGCGGTTCTCCTCCGTGATTCTTCATCATTACAGACGGACCTCCAAAATCGTTTAACTATCCAGCGTAAACTCAGGTTCATTTAAAACGCTATCCGTTTTCTCAAAACAGAGAGGCGACGTACTGCGAGATGTTAATATTTCGACTTATTCTTACCAGTCGCTAATTCAAAGTCAGTTAATTCTATGCAAACTGCACAAAGCATCAACAAAGGAATAAATCAGTCAAATAATTGAAACGGATAAACGGAACCCAAAAAATCGTAAATCCCTCTTCAAGTGGGACAGTCGCAGCTCTGGGTGCTCTTCTGTGGCATTCCGGTGCAAATATTCTGGACGCTCGATTGGCAACAGCCACTTCGTCCTGTGCTAGTTGAACTTGAACTAATTCCAACCTTTCGCGCATTTCTTATGCAATCGGCCACATGCCAATAAGATCGATTGTTTCAGCGCCGATGTTTTCTGGTTTGGCGTCTCTAACAGCTTACGATTACACAGGACCCTGAACGATTCGACCGGCTCAACTAGATGACCGGTTGCTAGGATGTATTTAACGGTCGATGAAGCCGGGTTCTTCGAGCATGCAGTTGATAACCATTCAGCAAAATGCTCCACCTACGCTGATGCAAGCACCGATCCGTTTTTACCCACACTGACTATTGCGCGTGCAGTTATGCTGGTATATTGCATGGGCAAGATCAGTCGGCTGAGTTTGTACTACCGCTGTGGGGCGCCAACCCATTAGTGCTTACCAGAGCTGACAGTCGACAACTGTACAGGCGCGTTGCAATGCCAATATCAGTTTGTGAACTGTTGTCGGTCAAATGGTCACTCTCAAATAGGATTAGCAGGAATATGCCATTTTTGTTCGCTCTACGACTCGTCACTTTTGACGCTCCCTGCCTACTGGTTATTCACGAATTTTTCCAAATAAGTGTAATCCTTAGCTTATTTCTGGCAAGCCTTTCTTCCTCTATTCCGATTTTTTGAGCTTGCACCTTTTGCCTAAGTGGAAATAAAAAACGGCTTCATTTTAACGATTGTCTGACTGAAAACGTGATGCCATGGTTTTACTTAACCGGTTATCATATACTGGATACTGCACGGTTATTAGCGAGTGCTGTACATTTGCGTTATAGAACGGTCAGTTGAGTCACCCAGACTGTCCTTATATTCTGCAGGTCTACTACACCCGTCTCCATACCGAGCGCGGTGGAATCGATTCAATAGCACTGATAGAGTTTTACGTGAGTTCACACACTGCCGCCTATATGCTGACGCTTTTGTCATTTCGCAATGGTTTGACAAGATATTTTTCGGCACATCATAAAAGTGAATGTAAACAAATTACGGTAGCCTACGCTACTTTATGTAACCGACGCTTGACCTGCTTCGACTGCGCCCCACAGACTCGGTAGATCGGCTTAAGCAATTCGGGCGGGTTGATCGGATCGTTTGACTCGGCCAAGTGCGTTGTGCTCACAGATTGCCAGGTCTTCATCAGTCCTTGAGGCAGCCACGTCGGTTGATGTTTCCGATAATCACTGTGTTATGGTGACTATGTAGCTTGCTCCACGGGAACGAACGGAACGGTAAACAAAAGTGCACAGAATATACAGACGATGTCTTTTAACTGGGGACACGTATTCGATGCGGAGGTAAGTGAAATAATTAATTGAGCTATGAAACAGTTTTTTAATGGCTGCGCTAATTTTACTGGCTTTGTTTTCAGCAGAGCTGCCGTCTTTGAAATATAAGTGGGAGTTTTGTTTGCTGCATGTGGTGATTGTCACTAAACTTATTTCTCAGTACTGTTATTTCATTACATTGTTGACAATAAGCTGTACAGTTGCGCTCGAGAGATAAATACCTGATTTGTTCAGTTCGGGTGTTATTACCACTGCGTCAAACTAGCTCTGGGGTTGAGCTAAGTCAATTACTTCATTTCTGTATTTCTGGAACCATCACAATTGGCGTCGCAGACTTCTGTAACTTTTCACAGTGGATTCCCGTCCACTTGGAATTCTGCACATTCATATCTCTTCGAGAGAAATTGAGGGTTATTTGGAACACTTCGAATCATGATATCTAACTGGCAGGAAGCTAAGAACGGAAAAGAAAGCTGCTCATTTCTTTGCCGTAATTAGTAAAAATGCGTACAGCTTCGCGAAAAATTCGTCATTCCTTGATTCATTAACTTCTGATGAGTAGTAGGGGATTTGGTTAATTTCAAGTTGAACATCACCCACAATTGATCGCAGCTGTCGCATTCCCATAGACTTTCCAGTCGGCCCCTTTCGAAAAGAAGCACTAGACTCGAGTTTCGCTCTCATTAGAGCTCGTCAGTAGTGCCACTGCCGGGACTAGAACTCCGGCCATGCTTTCATGAGGCAACCGTGTTTACCACTGCGCCATTGACCTCACATTAGGCACGACCGAATTATCATATGTGAACGCTCAACCACTTTCGCTTGTGAGTAATGATCATTGGACAGACTACTCTCACATGTCCAACCTGTGAATATTCAAGCAGGTAAACGAGCCATACTTCGTACGCTCATTAGAAAAGAAAATCAGGTTATCGAGCATTTCATTCTCGATATCCAGACACAAGTTTCTCAATGTATTTTTGAAGACCAGTTACAAACTCAACTTTGTGACCGTTTGATCGTTCGAATAAACATGCATGATCTGCAACAAAACTACTAATACCACTGTGGAAATTCACCTTCCAGTCAGCTGGTACATTATTCGAACAGTATCACGGTGTCAAAGCTGGTGTGAAAGTTCGTATATAGAAACAGTGTGAGAAGATCAGAAGGTCAACAAAGGCGGCTGTCTGAAAACGTAAATATTCGAATTGTGATTGGCAACAAGCGACCTGCATCTGATTCGAACGTTACCGAACAGTGGAACGGATGTTACTCATGTGGTAGCACACATTCTCCATTGAACTGTCGAGTTCGAAAAGGTAAGCGTCAGAATTTTGGTGAAATTGGCCACCTTCAATCCGTTTGCCAAAGTCCCAAGTCTTCTCTTACACAATCCAAATATGACAGTGGACAACCTGAGTTCCGACCTCCCTTTCATTCTTCTTGCTGTTAACCCTGTTGCTTCTGCCAGTCACATTGAACTTATTTATTTAGTTAGTGATCCTACTCAACATTCATTCATTATGGACACCGGTAACGTTGAGTCATTTATTCTTTTTCACTTCATAAAGTACTTGAAGGTCGACTATGGAATCTTCGGAAGCTTCCGTTAAAGGTATCACTGAACATAGTTTAACAGTCCTTGCTTTTTTCTGATCACACTTTCTGATTCTCAGTCCAGTGTTAACAATTGCCACTTTTTGGTTATTGATCGTGGGCCATCGATCGTTGGTTTAAAAAATATGAAACTTTTGAATATTTCTGCTTCATTGTTTTCGAATACACTTAGATCAAAAACACGCGGTCTACCCCTTCAGTGTCCAAAAGTTTCCCGTGTTATGTATATTCAACTAATTTCTCTCGAACTGAAATGTTATCCGATTTTTTTTAAAGAGCTAATCGCTCGTTCTGGGTTAAGTGAGGTTGTCGGAAAAGCAATCGATCAACTTGTGGGAAAAGGATAATAACGCCTCTGTAATCTTCGACTTGGAGCTACACCCATTGTGACTCCGTTTGAACTTGACGGTAAACGCCTCCAATTTGCAGTGATTACTGACCCACGCTCACCAGATTCCTTCTGCAGTGAAGTTGTGCTACTGTTGAACCACGGGACGTTCTGCATCAATCTCATAATAATGATAATACCAATAGGGGCATATTTTTTGACGCATCTGTAAGAAGTGCGCTCAGGTGAACTTGAACAATGTACATACTCTAAGGCGATACACAAATGACGACTAAACGTATAACTGATAATGGTACAGCACATCGGCAGTGTGAATAATGCAACAAAAGAGTCTCAGTACGAGTGAAGGATCCAATTTTGTGGAAAACGATTTGAGACTCATGCTTCTAAAAAAATATTGCTGATTAGCCACACGGGGTTGGGATGGTGTTTCGAACATTTAGTGTCGACGAGGTTAAAAATCAGCAGTCATACTGGCAGCTGTCAGTGAAGTCTGCGGTCGGTGTAAACATTGACCAGCAGTCATCAGGTTTGCTCATATCCACAATGAGCTCAGACATGTGACTGCTGAAATTGCAGAAGAGAGTGCCAATAAAGGTGCCGTTGGACCGCTTATACAGTCCTCAGTTATTCATACGCTTTCATGTGAGGGAGAAATCGATGGAACACCGACAAACAGTAGCTGTTTCACCCTAAATCACTTCAGCATAAAATGAAGTTTGGAAATGCAGTATGCATCAAAACTAACGACATTTGCCATGAATAAAATGAAGAACGAACACATGCGGGAAGTGATGGGAAACTCGTATTTGAAGTGTTTGTTTTACATATTATTGATCGGAGTATTTTCTGCACCGCGATAGATACCTGGCGTTTTAACCATCAAGTCGCGACTGGCTGAGAGGTATACCTCCCAATGATCGGCAGGCAGCTTGAGTTCATCTGTTTCCGTATACTGTTTCGTATGAACGACACGCGACCTCAATCTAGTTGGAAACAATGCAGTAGAGTGAATAGAATTTACTTCTGAAGATTCCTCAGTGATAGAGTGGGACATGATACCCTTTTCTTACGCCGCTCCATATACACCGAAGATGAAAACAGCCATATGATAGCGTCATTTCCAACCATTTCTAAGAGCAACGTTTCGTCGACCAGTATCTACCTGAAATCTTGCAAACAAGGAGAAATAGTACAAAGTATAATGCAAAATGTAGACTGTTGTTTTTCGGGATGTTGTAAACACCATTACTGCCAATCTAGTCGTTTTTTTCATTTACCAGGATGTTATTACTGTGCATGCACCAAGCACGCCTATTCATGCTGAACGATTATATACTCTACTTCCAC
This sequence comes from Paragonimus kellicotti, assembly GCA_014220965.1. Taxonomy (NCBI): domain Eukaryota; kingdom Metazoa; phylum Platyhelminthes; class Trematoda; order Plagiorchiida; family Troglotrematidae; genus Paragonimus; species Paragonimus kellicotti. The sequence continues at coordinate 4,959 of LOND01007775.1, read as the reverse complement.
GTCTCTCCTCTTCAACCGAAATTGTTAATCCCTCAAAATTCCTGATATGTCCACGTTGTCCTCACTGATGAGACTAGTTAGCGTCCTGATTCTGATCGTTTCTCACTTCTATCTATTCCAAAGATTTTTGACGATTCTCGTTTTCTAATGGGTTCTCTTCATTATTATTCCCGATTTATTCTTGATTTCGCTGATAAGACAAAACTTTCATCCGATCTTCCTGAAAACAACTTTGTTCGGATTGCTTTGCATGAACGAACCCTCCTAGTTCAGTTGGATTCTCTGTCCTCCGACGTGGTATTGCGTACGTTTTCTTCAAATTTACCATGAGCATTGATTATTGATGTGTTTCCAGCGGGTGTTGCAGCTGTGCTAGAACCAAACAGTCATCCTGTTTGCATTTCTGGACAACTCGAGTGGAACAGTACCGATGAAAATTTGGTGCTTATTCTCAAAAGTGCGATCAAACCTTCCAACCCATCTAATTTGGTAAAACAAAACGATAGTGTGTTTGACTTCTTCATGCAATATTGAAATTCTGACCACTCACCAACTGGGAGCAGTCCACCTAATTCAATAAGGAACGGTATTCTCCGAACAAGCGTGCTCGGTTTGGAATCAGCTGATGCTGTATATCATTGTGGTAGTGACCTCCGATCATCTGGAAGAATTCTGTTCAATAACCTGAGTATACGGACGGGTCCCATACTCGACTCAGATTATGTATGTCTATCGTAGACACATTGATCAACTGGTCTATAATTTACCTATTTCTGCCCTTGCTGTGCCCTTTGTTAATATTGATATTCCTCAGTCTATCCTGGTTTCCTATCCCTCGGTTGAGGACGTTGTTGAGGACAAACAATCACAACCGCGACTGTCTGGAACGCAATGCCGCCTCTCAACAACAGTCAAACTAGGGATGAAAATCTCAAAACTAGGCCAACAAACCATAGCGAGATCAACACGGTCTCAAAAACAAACTAATTTTCCAAACTAATGGTGGCAATTGGATGTGTGGAGATTGACCGGTCCGATGGAAGAATCCGCACTTGTTTCACCCGTAGCCTGCTGAATTTTTCTCTGCGGACGCTCCTGGGAAACAAGGTGATTTGAGGTCTCGTCTTACAGTGCCATCTGAGATTTTTACTCTCTTCCAGTAATTGTGTCCGTCATCACCAAGAAAGACTCACATTTGCAAACGGTTGGTCCCAGTGACCACCAGCGAAGTGGTGGACAGCTGTTTCGACCTAGTTGGGTCTCATCAGCACCACGCACGCCGGAGAATCGAAGCCACGACCCGTGAATGAGTGGCAGATTGTAGTTCAAGCACTTATCCACTAGACCACGGGGTCACGGTCACCGGGGTTGCAGGAAGGTATGTGAATTAGAAGGAAGCGCAAAGGCTAAGGGAATTAAAGTCACATTGCTACGCAATAAGGCTTAACACCTCTGGAGACCGCGCGGAGACTACAACGACTGAGAGGTTATCACTAACGCAGGGCCATTATGGTGGCTCGTGGTCTGACTGTCGTGGGGCCCCAGGAATGCTATTCCGGGATCTTAAAGGAGGAATATGGGCAGACGAAAAATTACAAAACCGATAACCGACACTGAAGTTTACAGCTGGCCAATAAATAGTTCAATGATCAACAGAATCATGAGTATCTATGACGTGGAGATTGCACTGTTGAAGCTGAAATGGTACAAGTGAGAATCGATGCTATCGTCTGGGGGACTTATGAGCATCAAAGCGAGTGATTAGCCGTCAGATAAGTGGGCGTTAAGTTGCGTACAGATGGTAAGCTGCACTGAAGCATAGTCAGTGTGCAATCAACAAGACAGCAAGCAAGCCGTTACTGATAGAGTGGAACATATCACCCCCATTTGCACTCTCACATAGACAGTAGATAGAAACAGCCACGCAATACCGTCGAAAGCAATCGTTTCTAGGAATGATGTTTTGTCCACCGGTTTCTACCTGAGATGCTGACACGGAAACAGAGTGAACATATAACTTAGATGTATAGCTAACTCATGAACGTGATAACATAGCTTTCACTTGAATTTTCTTCGGGATTTAATGTAAAATTCGATGTGAACAGGAAACGGTCGGGAAGTCAGTCAACTTCTATTTCCCAGACGACGCAAAGTGGAACGTTTCTGCGAGTTGAAATTTTGTTTCGTCATGAAAGTTCTGACGGAAGCGTTATCAGGACGCAAAATCAGTCACGACGGCTGACATGATGCCTTTGTCATAACATAACGGAACACTGCGAAGAAAAGCGTGGGTATGGGCAACGTTTGGGCATAGACGATTTTCCCCACTGCAACACAACTATTATACGCGATAAAGTCTATATATTTATCTTGAAATATGAACTTTGATATTTCGCGAGAAGTTTCATGTTTCCTTCACATCTAAATGACTGCTTCTAACGTGTTCCGACCTTGAAACGCAGAGCCGGCAAACCTTTTGATTGCCGTTGTACGGGCACTTTCTTCGTTCAGTTTTTGAAGATTTTTCACATGCCAGTTGAGAGCCTTGATTCCCTCATGTTTATTTCACTGGTACTGTATTAAATTCAGCATTTGTAAACGCATTCTTATTGACCTATTCGAAGATGAACAATCTTCCTTACTGTTGGAGATTTAGAAGTGTGTTTGTTGGATCGCCAGTTGACGTTCAACGCGGTAGTAGACGATCCGGTAGCCCGGTAAACACGTGGGTGATCCGGCGAGGTCGGGCGGGAATAGACCGGGTGTCTGCCTGAGTTTCTACCCTCCTGACCGATCAAAGATTGGAAACTTCAATGAGTGGAATAGTATTGTGGGACCAATTTTGTCCTCAACTGTGGATTCTAAGTAGCCTAAGAAATCTTGCTTAGACTGGTGGTTAGCAGTTTAGGATTTTTTCGATTATGACCCATGCACAGCCTAGTTTCGTGTCTCAAGGCGCGATTTCGTATTCCGCACTTCGTATGGTGTCATCGATGTCAACTTGTCCGTCGTATCCAAGAATCTACCCATCGAAATTTTTTCATGCCCAGAACTACTTTACTTTTGTTGTGCCGCGAGCGGGTAACTGTTATTATTCATGAAAGATCCAATTTAGCTAATAACCTCCAGTTAAACGTAGCTCACTCCTAGTCTTCCTCATCTGTTTACGGGTTCTATTACGACAGCTTTCTTCTTCCCTTCTTTTTATCTTCCGTGCGAATTCACTGTCAGCTATCGTAAGTGTTTATCAAATGTATATCATCATAATGAGTTTGTAAGTATTTTCATGACGCATTCAACAAGAACGACATTCCCTGTACCCAATTTTTGAAATCGTCAGGAAAACCACTGACCCACGTTGCGATAGTCGGATGAAACAAGGTATCCTTCTCAGATGGTGCATATTGTTGAATTTACCAACAGTCGCGAGGTGTCTGTCGTCAGCTACGCCTGGATGCGGGACACTGATGTGTGCCTGACCTCCGTTGAAGCGGTCATAATTATTGAGGCAAATGAGAAACCACGCCTTCCTCTGTGCTGAGAGTTACAACGTCTTAGCCGTAGAGATGTTAAAAGACCGGTAAACTTTAAGTCACTGATTGCCGTATCCATAGATTTGCAACATAAGTTAAGACGATATGAACGCTTGGCTGAGTTGGACTAGTGATTCGCTTCCACTCATACAGCAGACAAATGTGCCGATTCAGAGACGCAGAATTAGGTCATTTTTCCCATCATTATATTTCATACCACCTCAAAACGACAAACCTATTGCCTTCTTTCAAAACCTGCCCGCAACAGACGGAAGGATCAAAGTTTCCATAGGTGAAAGCTTCGATAAAATCCCCGGAAAACGGAATCTAACTGGGGCACAGACGACACAATTTGCGACATCACGAATGCTGATCAAGCTTGAATGCTAGTCGTAGACCTTGATTTTTTCAGTTATCGTAGTTAGAAAAAATATTTTTCCGACAAAAACCGCTGAATGAGCTTGGTATCTGGTGCAGAAATTGAAATCACCGAAATCTGCGTCATGAACTCATATGTTTGTTTTAACTGACCGTTAATTGAAAACGACCTTAGGGTATATCGGTTTCGAAATTCGGTATGGCTGTTGTTGTTGTGGTTGGTTTCGTGTGAGAATGTTAGTACAAATATGCTCACATAGTTTTCACATTTATTTGTCATTTTTTCATTCATTTATGATTTGTTTTTTTTTTACTTTTTACTAGCAGGAGATGGATTATGCTGCGACTTTCAGGGCGATGTTTGAGAACCTGAATTTCGCACTTTCTCACAGTTCCAGGAGTGCCTTCAGAGGTACATGGAGGAGGTGGGCGTTATTTACGTTCGTGGGACGAGCCGTAGGTCGAAAACGGTTCTGAAGTACGGTAAGGTAAGGTTGCATGGTTCCCTGAAAGCCGTTCAAATTCATCGTTGTAGGAAGTATAAAAGGCGTAGGAGTGTATGCAGGGGTATGTTTAGTGGGTTAACTGTTTGTTTGTTTCAGCAAATCAGTTGCGTCAGCAGTGTATGTGTAAGGTACATAGTTTTGTCTGGTTGCGTGCCCTTTCAAGCTAAAGCACAACCACACCCTCAATCGTCTGCCATACGAATCCTATCCTGCAATTTGGGGACTCACCGCCAGTGAATTGAACGAATGAAGGAGCCTGTTCCAGTGCAATACACCAGCTGCTGACATTAAGCAGTACGTAGCGGATGTTTACGGAAAGTTTATCACAACCGCTGACGTTGGAAACATCCGCCGCAAGTTAAAGCCTGCAGTGTCCAGTGAGTTTGTTATGTAACAGTGGTAACGGTACATCAGAGAACCGCAAGGAAGTTCTGTCGAGGATCAAAGCGATAAGTTCGGTGCGCACCATGCGGATGGTATGAGACACGGCCCACCCGTGATGTACGGGTGGGTTCCTAGTGAGAAGTATGCTTCACTACGTA